>CABHPP010133026.1:0-33266 GCA_902168425.1 Peromyscus attwateri
AAAAATATCCATTCCAATATAATATCTTCCCTCTGCATTAATATTCCTGTAGGAGAATGCCTAGAAGGTAAAATAACCAAAATGCAATCCAGCTTCGGATCAATACGATCCACGTGTCCTTCATGTACTTTCTTTTCTACCAAAGCCAATTCTTTCTCAGCTTCAGGTGATAATTCTCTTGGACTATTTAAGTCCTTGTCACCTTCTAAGGTTTTGAACAAATTATTCAGTTCATCATTTTTTACTCCAACAATAGTTCGTAGATGAGAAATGTCTCCAAATAATCTTTGAAAGTCATTAAGAGTCTGTAGTCTATCTCTCCTAATTTGCACCTTTTGAGGTCTAATTTTTTGTAGCTCTATTTTATATCCTAAATAATTAATAGAATCTCCTCTTTGTATCTTTTCAGGAGCAATTTGTAATCCCCAGCAAGGCAAAATTTTCTTTACTTCTTCAAACATTCTTTCTAAAGTATCTGCATTTGAGTCAGCTAGTAAAATATCATCCATATAATGATAAATTATAGATTTAGGAAACTTTTTACGAATCACTTCTAATGGCTGTTGTACAAAATATTGGCACAGAGTTGGACTATTCAACATTCCCTGAGGTAGGACCCTCCATTGAAATCTTTTAACCGGTTGAGAATTATTATAAGTAGGCACTGTGAAAGCAAATCTTTCTCTGTCTTTTTCTTGTAAAGGTATTGAAAAGAAACAGTCTTTTAAATCAATAACTATGAGAGGCCATCCTTTTGGTAACAAAGTAGGCAAAGGAATTCCAGATTGTAGAGAGCCCATTGGCTGAATTACTTTGTTAATTGCTCTAAGATCTGTTATCATTCTCCATTTACCAGATTTCTTTTTAATAACAAATACAGGAGAATTCCAAGGGCTGGTTGATTCTTCAATATGCTGAGCATTTAACTGTTCTTCTACCAGCTCTTCTAAAGCCTGGAGTTTCTCTGTTGTTAAAGGCCATTGCTGAACCCATACAGGCTTGTCTGTTAACCATTTTAAAGGTAGAGCTGTTGGCGTCTTTGGGAGATCATCAGTTGTTGTGCCCTGTTCTTGTATAATATGGATGGCTGGTGACCACTCAGAATAATGTCTTCTAATATTTCTTTCAGAAACATGTGCTAGTTTATTATTTGTTTCTGAGACTGGAGGGATGTTAATCTGAGTATTCCATTGTTGCAACAGGTCTCGACCCCACAGGTTCATAGCTATGTTAGCCACATATGGCTTTAATTTACCTCTTTGTCCTTCTGGACCTATACATTCGAGCCATCTGGCACTCTGTTTTACTTGAGATAATGTCCCAATTCCTAACAGTTGAACATTTACCTTCTGAAGAGGCCAAGTTGGATGCCAAAATTCTGGTGCAATTATGGTAACGTCTGCACCTGTGTCTACCAGACCAGACAACAAAACACCATTAATTTTTATTGTTAATTTTGGTCTTTGTTCATTAATAGAAGTTTGCCAAAAAATTTTCTTTATGCTTTTTCCTGAATTTTCTATTCTCTCTGTTTCATCATCCTGACCAACATGATTTATTTCGATAGGCATTTGGTTATTCAATCGCTCAGAGCAGGGATTTCCTCTACGACTGCAGGAAAGGTTTGAACTGGATTTGCTGTGGGGGCCTCCAAGAGGCCCCTCTGGGAGTTTCCCGAAGCCTGAGGCAAAGGATTACCTTGTCTGTCCCTTGTTGATCTACATTCATTGGTCCAATGTTTTCCCTTACCACATCTTCTGCATACTCCAGAAGGAAGGGGCATTCTGTTACCATTGTTCCTTGAAGAAACATTGTTCCTAGGAATGACCTGTTTACAGTCCCTTTTCAAATGTCCTTGTTTTCCACATCCAAAACATCTAACATTCCTCAAACCTTTTGAAATTGCTTCTCCTACCCACGTATCATGCTGGTCATGAGTCTCCACATTAACTGTGTCTCTGATCCAGTCTTCCAAGGGTGCAGATCTTGCCTTTAACGGCCTGATTATACTTTTGCATGCTGCATTCGCGTTCTCAAAGGCCAAAGATTCAATTATTATCCGACTAGCGTCTGAATCGGGGACCGTTCTCTTTACTGCTGAAGCCAGTCTTTGTAAAAAATCTGTGAAAGATTCTTTTGGGCCTTGTGTAACTTTTGTAAATGACTCAGCTTTTTTTCCTGGTTCCTCAACTCTGTCCCATGCATTCAAGGCTGCCGTTCGACATAGAATTAAGGTTTGGATATCATATAGACATTGTGTGTGTTCTGAAGCATATTGGCCTTCTCCAGTAAGCTGATCCTGGCAGACCTGTATTCCTTTATCCCTCCATTGTTTTTCTATGTTTTTAGCCTCGTCTTGATAAAAAACGTGCCACTGGATCCTCTGACTTGGCTCTAAAACCGCTTGTGCCAAGTCTCGCCAGTCCTGTGGTGTAATCCTATTATATGTAGACCAAGAGTTTAACATTTGCTTTACATATGGGGAATGCATGCCATAAGATACTATTGCCTCCTTAAACCTTTTTAAATCCATCATGTCAATTGGAGCCCAAATATTTTGTGTAGTCATTTGATCAGGCGACTGCTGTAAGGTTACCGGATAAATTAAGGGTGACTGTGTGAAAACAGGCTTTCTTTCTGTAACCTTCTGTTCCACAACTTCACTCTTAATTTCTTCTGTCTGAGTTTCAGGTTTAACAAGTTTTTCTAAAACTGTCATCCTGGCACTTAAATTGACTATCTTTTTAAATAGTAAAATGAGTAGAAACATAGTAACCAACTGCATAATCCGATCAATAGTAATCATCCCATACAGTTGTTCCATTGTCACACTGCCTAAAATTGCAAACAAAGCCCAATCTTCCAATGCACACAGAAAACCCATTTTTTTTTAAATGTGGAAAAAATTTCTGTTAAATTGTTTCCTTTAAAATATTTGATATGTTAATTGACTTACCAAGTCTTCGCAGAACAGTAGAAATCCGAGGGAATTTCAAAACAGCCACCTAGTGTCCAAGGTGAATTGAGAGAGAGAGAGAGAGAGAGAGAGAGAGAGAGAGAGAGAAGGCAAGAGAGCAAGCAAGAAAGCGTAGCTACGAAAAGCTTAAATCCAGCCACGTGTTGCGGCTTGAGTGGAGAGGGGGGGAAGGGAGAGAGAGAGAGAGAAGCCCTGGCTAAAAGCTTAAATCCAAACACGTGTCCCCGCTTGAGCGTAGTCAAGCCTGGGCTAGGCTTCCTTAAACTCCAACCACGTGCGTTTGCTTTACAAGCAGGGGCCCTGTTGGCAAGGCAGGCCTGAGTTGTTTGTAGCACCGGCTTTTAAGCTAACCGCTTGGGGCCTGAGGCCAAACCGACCTTGTCCCCTGCCAGAGACCAGGCCGTCCGGAGCCGACCGCCGAGGCGGGAAACCAGACCCGCCGCAGACCCGCCGCGAGTCAAGCGGATTCTTGTCACGTTGGGCGCCAAATGTAGATGTAACCGACCGCCTTATTAAATAAGAAACACAGAGCCAATGTAAAGGTGAAAGCCCAAGAGGTCAGAGCTAGAAGCCTTACCCGCTTTCCGCCAGCTAGACTCTCCCGCCAAGAGACTTCTCCTAAAAGGGAGTTTCTTCCTGTGCGGTTGTCTTATAAGGAGTCCTGTTTCTTCCTTCTCATTGGTTATAAACTAACTACGTGGCTGTCTCGTCACAGTCTCTCTGTCCAGACCTCCCAAGTTTTCTATGGTTGGTATTGAGATCAAGGGCGTGTGTCTCCAATGCTAGCTGTATCCTTGAACACACAGAGATCCACCTAGCTCTGCTTACCAAGTGCTGGGATTAAAGGTGTGCACCACCACCGCCCTGGCTTTCGCTATGGCTTGCTAATAGCTCTGACCCCTAAGCAACTTTATTTATTAACATACAAATAAAATCACATTTCAGTACAAATATAATACCACTATACTTAACTGCTGAGCTATTTCTTATTAATTTTAGTTATTTATTTTCAGAGAGTTTAAAATAATTTAACCAGGAGTGGCATTGCTCACCTTTAATCTCAGCTATATAGAGGTAGAAACAGAAAGATTAGGAATTCAAGATCAACCTTGACTACATAGCATGTTTTATGCACCTCTTAATTGCTTCCATGTCAGAATTGTTTTGAATGATTAGTTCATAGTTTCATACACTTTCTGTTTGATAGTTTTTGTTCATAGTTTCATACACTTTCTGTTTGATTGTTTTTGTTTTGTTTCTGAGACATATTTTTCTATGTAGCCCTGGCTGTCCTTGAACTCATGGTAATGCACCTGCCTCTGCCTTCCCAGTCCTGGGATTAAAGGTGAGTACCATCATGCCTGCTATTCATGATTTGCTGTTGTTTCCAATTCCCTTATGTGTACTTAGGAATTTATAATTTGGAGAGGAATTTCTGGCTCAGATGGTAGCAAAGTGTTCATGTATTTTCTACAGTAAATGTCCTAGTGTACATACTCAGAAATATATGAGTATTCCAATATCTTTACATACTTGATAGTATTTTTGATTTCTTCTTTTCCTTCATTATTATAGACATTCATGTTGGTGTAAAGTAGTACCTTATTGTTATTTGATTTGCATTTTCCCAATAAATAACAATATAAAGCATCTTTCCTTGTGCTTATTGGCAATGCACATATATGCATTGAATTCACAAAAATCATTTTCCCATTTTAACTGGATTGTTACATTCTATTACACAATATGGGTTATAGATCATAAATAGACAAGTGACTTGAAAGCCTTTATTCTCGCTCTTTGCCAGCAATCTCTGTTGTATTTATAGTATCTGTTGATGTACATAACTTACTGCTTTTAATCATATCAAACATTGAACTATTTTATATTATTGCTTACTGATTTGGTACAGGACTTAAGAAACTATGTAATCATCCAAGGAAATAAACATTTATTTATCATTGTGTTGTGTTGGGAATTGAATCGAGGCCTTATGCATAGTAGATAAGAGCTCTTCCACTGAGCTACATTCCCAATCCTAAAAGTTAATAACAGGTTCCACAGAAACATGGCATGACTCTATCTAAAAGTATAATCATTTGAGCACATGTTTTTTTTTTTATTTATTTTGTTTTATGTGCATGAGTGTCTTCCTGCATGTATGTGTATGCACCCATGCACATGTCTGGTGCCCATGGAGGCCAGAACAGAGTACTGGATAGCCCGGAATTGGAATTTCAGATGGTTATGAGCCACTGTGTGGTGCTTGGAATTGAACATGAGTCCTCAGCCACTGATCAACTTTTTCAGCCCCCATGCATAAGAGTTTAAATCTTCACTCTAAATAAAAATTAGTAAACATCAAATCATAATTTTAGAAATTCACAGAATCTTGGATACAGAATTGATAGAATAAACATACAAACAAATTTTGTTGAATTAGTGAATAATAGAATATCATAGCAGAATAACATACTAAATACCAGTACAAACAATTTTTAGAATTCAAAGTACTTATTCCTAATAGTACTCAAAGAAGTACATTGTTTTGGTAAAGGAAAATAAGAGTGGATTGTAATAGTATTTCTCTATGTGAAATGTGAATTGATATATTTCTTTCTTTAGGATAATTTTTAAAAATACATAACTCTAGTGCACAATCCATAAATATTATGTATGATTAACAGAATATATTGTGTTTAACCTTGAAATTGTGGGATTGGTAAGAGGAATCACAAATATAAATTTTGTTTGAAAATGCCATAACAACACTGTGTGCTTATTAATTTTGAAAAATATTTTTTATAATATAATCACATGATTTCTCCCCTTGCTTTTTTTCCCTACATACTCTCCCATATACTCCTCCTTGTGTAGCAGGAATCTTAAAAGGTCTTATTAATAAAATCAAACCGGTGCCAGTTATTGGGGTGAAATGCTAGATGGTCAGAGAGACAGAACAAACCACAGCTAACCTCACCTGGCCAACTTCTCAGCTGGTCTTGTTTCCTCAGACTGGAAGCCTCTGTGTCCTCATATCCGAATGGCTCTCAGATGAACTGTGCTTCTTGAAAGCCTGAATGCTTAACCAGCCAAATGCCTAACCAGCCAAATGCCTCTAGTTTCTGGTCCTCACACCTTATATATCTTTCTGCTTTCTGCCTCACTCCCTGGGATTAAAGGCTCACTTTCTGGGATTAAAGGCGTGAGTCACCTTGCTTGGCTGTATCCTTGAACACATGGATTTCTGCCTCTGGAATGCTAGGATTAAGGGCGTGTGCTACCACTGCCGAATCTCATGTTTAATATTGTGGCTGCTCTGTCTCTGACCCCAGATAGGTTTATTAGCATGCACAATATCTGGGGGAATACAATACCACATCCTTGCACCTTTTCAAATTTATGGCTTCTTTATTCATGATTCTTGCTGCATTCATATATGTATAAAAACCAACTGTGTTAGCTTTTGTTTGTGAGTTATAATAACACAATCATGTTGTGGGACAATCTCTTTGTACACTGTGAAGAGGTGCCTTTGCCAAGGTGCCTTCTAATTGGTTTAATAAAGAGTAGAATGATCAATAGCTAGGCAAGAGAGGACAGGTGGGATTTCCAGAGAGAGAGAGAGGAAGAGGAGTTAGAATCTAGGCACACAGGAGATGCCAGGAAGACACTGCAGAGGTCGGACATATGGTACAAGGTAGAGGTAACCAAGCCATGTGGAAGAATGTAGAATCATAGAAGCAGGTTAATTTGAGTTAGAAGAGCTAGTTTGGGACAAGCCTAAGCTAAAGACAAAGCTTTCATAATTAATAAGAAGTCTCCATGTCATTATTGGTGTGATAGCAGTCCCACAAAGAAAATTTGACTGTATTTGAGAAAGCTTGTTAAACAAGCCTTTCATAAAAATAAACACTATCAAAATTTCAAAAAGGTTAAAATGTGTACATATTCTGTAGTTACAAAATCTTGGTGTTCCCAGCCCCACCTGCCCTCAGTCCACCCATGAAATCTCTTCTATATCCTCTTCCCAGGGAGATCTGAGTATCCTCGTTGAGTCCTCCTTGTTACCTAGCCTGTCTGGGTTTGTGGATTGTAGCCTGGTTTTCCTTTACTTTATAGCTATTATGTATTTTTAAGGGAGTACATACCATGTTTGTCTTTCTGGGTTTGGGTTACCTCACTCAGGATTACTTTTTCTAGTTCATTTTTCTTCTGATTTCCTGATGTCATTGTTTTTAACAGATGAGTAATACTCCATTGTGTAAATGTACCACATAGTCTTTATCCATTCTTCAGTTGAGGGACATCTAGGCTGTTTCCAGGCTCTGGCTATTATGAATAAAGCTGCTATGAACATAGATGAATAAGTGTACTTGTGGTATGATTGAGCATCCTTTGAGTATATTCCCAAGAGTGATAGCTGAGTCTTAAGGTAGATTGATTCCCAGTTTTCTGAGAAACCGCCATATTGATTTCATAAGTAGCTGTACAAGTTTGAACTTCTACCAGCAATGTAGGATCAGGTCTGTGGGGATCATGGTACTGAATGATCAATCTGGAAAGAGGGTCATTTCAAGGTCAGGTAGAAAACTTGCATATAGGAAACTCCCAGAAATCTACAAGAATGATACAAGCTAAGACTCCCAGCAATAGGGGATACATAGCCTGCACTGGCCATCTACTGTGACCAGGCAACACTACCAGCAGAGGGATTGGGACACCAACCCAGCCACATAACCTTCAGCCTACAGTCTGTCCTGCCTATGGGATGTGCCTGGGAAAGGGTGTCACAGAGATTGTGAAAGGGGGCAAACAATGACTAGTCCAGCCTGACACCCATGCCAGGAAAGTGAGGCCACCCCTGACACTGCCTGGATTGCCAAGACCAAGAGTGTGGATGGCCCAGAGAACTAGGATAGAACCAAACACAAATGGAGAAAAAAAGTCAGTGTAATGATGTCTAATGATATTTTTTTTATACTCATAGATTGATGCCTAGCTTAATAGTCACCAGAGAGGCTTCAACTAGTGGAAACAAATGAAGATACCCACAGTCAAATATTAGGCCCAGTTCAGGGAATCCTGCTGAAGAGAGGGAGCAAAATTGTAGGAGCTAGAGGGTCTAAGGACATCATATGAAAAACCCACAGAATCAACTAACCGGTGCCCATCAAAGCTCACAGAGACTGAACTGCCAACCAGGGAGCCTGTATGGGACTGACCTAAGTCCTCTGCATATATGTGACAGCTGTGTAGTTTGGTCTTTTTGTGGCACTACATTTGAGAAAGCTTGTTACACAAGCCTTTCATAAAAATAAACACTATCAAAATTTCAAAAAGTGTAAAATGTGTACATACTTGGTATTTACAAAATCTTGGTGTTCCCATCCCCACTTGCCTACAGTCCACCCATGAATGGAGGTGGGGTTTGTGGTGTTAGGAGGAAGATAAGGGAATTTGGAGGGATGAATTGAATTGGAATGTGCTACATACATACATGAAAATTTCCGAGAAGTATTAATTAGAAAGAAAAGAACCTCATGTGTGTTAGAACATGGTCAAAAGAACGACCCATGATAAACAATGCTTTGGGGAACTATGAGAGAGGCTCCAGGGAAAAAGGAAAGAGGGTCTTTTACCTCAGGTACATTTTGTTCACTGGATTGTTCTTGGATGTGATTTTGTGCCTCTTAGATGATAGAACCCAATCTGGTGAGAGGATATGCTGAGTGTTGTCCTCAGTGTACCCTGAATCTGGATATGGCCTTCTGCCTTGCTTTCATGGTTTCCCAGATATAATCTATGCTATATGCCAGGAAATTGTGCTTAAATTGGTCTGTTCTGAGAAAATTCTGGGAAAGGGCTGCTCTGTTAGTATTTAGTATGTGCTTACCGACCTTTATTTACATGTTTTTCTGATCATTCCTAGGATCATTGTTTTCTTTGTTACATTCATGTATAAAAGTACACTGAGGCCAGGCAGTGGTGGCACATGCCTTTAATCCCAGCACTCGGGAGGCAGAGGCAGGCGGATCTCTGTGAGTTCGAGTCCAGCCTGTTCCACAGAGGGAGTTCCAGGAAAGGCGCAAAGCTACACAGAGAAACTCTGTCTCGAAAAACCAAAAAAAAAAAAAAAAAAAACTACTCTGAAATTGAAGTAAATTTGTCTATGGCATTATAGTACCCTATTCTTTAAGGTCTTCAAACCCCAGCTCTCCCAGACAGATCTGCATAGGTCGACAAAAGTCAACAATGTCTAGTAACTATGAATGTTATTTTATTAGGAAATAAAATCTTATAGATGAAATTATGATGGGGTCATAGGTACAATAGGACTGTCCTCACAAGAAAAGGAAAATTTGCAGGGACACATATAAACACATGTGAGTAGGTCATGTTAAGGCAGAGGCAGTGTCTGGTAGGAGAGATCTTAAAGCCAAGAAATGCCAAGAAATGTGAGGGGAAAAAAAAGTAGAAACAAAGAAGGGACCATGGCCTTGTCAATACATCAGTTTTAGACTTCTGATCTATAGAACTGTGAGAAAGTACATTTCTGTTGTTTTAAGCCATCATGTACATGGTGTTTTGATATGGCAGCCAGAGGAAACCAATACACATGTCTAGTAGAATACTTTCAAAGTAAGACCTCATTAAAGGGAAAGTATTGTTATTTAATGATTCCAAGTATCTTATATATTATTTAACCCATTGCTTTGAATTCCACCCTACACACTGACAGGTAATTAAGTGAGGTGGTCTGCACTAATTTTTCTAGCTGCCTGTCAGTCAATAAGCATCACTGTGTTATTTTGTCTCTGTGCAATCTGTGTAAAAATGCCTAAGGAAATCTGGATATTGACATGATTTCCATTGGCCAGCTTTAAGGCACCTGATGACAAAGCTTTTAAACAGTGATCATTCTGGTAATTGGGCCTCAAACAAAACTACCACAGCATGGAACTGAAATGTTTCATTGGAGAAAAATTTTGGAGGGAAAGAAGAAGCTATGGCTTCTAGGTCAGTTAATATCATTGATTTACATAGTAAAAAGAAAGAATGAAGAAATCATTTTAAAATTGTTTTTGACTATTATTTCAATTCCCAAAGAAACTTAACCTTAAAAGGCCATGAAAGAAGAAATTTGAACCGTGTATTCAAAGGTCATAAAATGTCTCTTGAAAAGTCACCCCTGTTTCTTCCAAATTACAAGTCATGTTCTATGACTGCTAAACACATTGCTAATGTTCACAGCTCATCCTATAAATGACCACAAACTTACACAAAAGGAAACAGGCAAATATTAGCAGGTGATTCCAGATGCTATAATAATTTTCTTTTTCTGGCAGCCCTAGAAAGGGGAACAGTACTTCCACTATGTAACAGCCTTAGCTGTCCTGGAACAGTCTTTGTAGACCAGAATGGCCTCCAACTCACAGAGATCTGTCTGCCTCTGCCTCCTCAGTGCTGGAATTAAAGACTGTGCCAACAGTCACCACCTGAAACAATGGCTTCTCATCAGGCAAAACCCAGATTGAAGGGCCCTTCCTCCATGAATGCCTCAACATTGATTCCAGCATTTATTGATTTCTTTCTTCTCTACTATCCTATTGGGGGTGATTTTAATGTACTTTCTTTCCTATCATTACTGTGAACCTTCTATTTACCAAGCTTTGTTCAAGACATAGCACACATTTATCTCATTATTATTCATAAAACACTACTGAGACAGCAGTGTTTGTAGATGTCCTGCCTCAGGGTAAAGGTGTAAATTATACCAGATTTCATACTGTGCCATGCCTCTGAGGGAGCCTAAGTACTAATACTATTGCCCTGAAACTTAGAAACATAAGCTTTATCTCTTCTAGAACTTCTCAGTGCCACAGAGGCACAAATGCACCCCTAACAATCATAATAGTCCTTTGCACTCTTCTAGGTCTTAAATAGGCATTGCACCAATACTTATTAAATGAGTAGCTGCAAAAGATGCATGCAACAAAAGAAAAATTACATTGGAAATCAAAAGATGCAAGTTACACAGTTTGAGTCTCTTGAAAAAACAATTTGTGAATAATGTTTTTTTTTTCTATAATATGAATGGATCAGAGAACATGATCTCTGACATTTTTTATACTCTTACATTCTAATACATTCCAAGAATCCCAAGAAAATGCTATTTGGAAAGTAAAGGTCATCTTTTACAATCAAAGTTAGTTGGGAAAAAAATTTAGGAGCATTCTAAATAATTATTACACCAGATGTTTGACCTATGATGACTGTAGAGAAGCCTCAGAAATGCAAATATCTTTCAGGTAAGGATGATGCATGCATTCACCTGTTTAATGCAATGCTGAAGTAGTATCTTCAATAAGTCTTCCAGTCTCTTTTCTGAACTTTACAATGTAACTAAAGTGTTTTTTTTTTTTTACAATTTCAAACAGATTATTTTACAATGTTTCTGTGTCATTTGGAAAAAGAACGAAAGCCTTAAAGTAGTCTTTAAATCTTGTGTGAATCAGACACCTTCTTTTTACTTCAGCATCAATGTGCACTCTTATGGTTTAGAAATCTTTATTATAAGTCTCCATTCATATTTAATTTTTGATAGACACTGAGACAAGCTAAAGGACTTAGTTCTGCAGCCTGTTGAACAAGCCATTTTTTTTGCGCCAGGTGAAGGGGATCACTTGTCAAAGTAAAATAATGGAACAAGTATTGCAGATGATAAGTCAAAGAAACAAAACCAAAAAAATTGTTCAATAATCAAAAATTGAAGCCACACAGATATCCCCAACTAATGGAGAGATAAAGAAAAAGTACTATATTGCATATCACTCAGCCTAAAAAGAACTAAAAGTACTAATAAGTATTGTAACATGAATGAAATGGGGAAACAATGTGCTGAGTTGTCTTAGTTACTTTTCTCTTATTATAAGATACCAACCAAGGAAACTTATAGAAAAAATACTTTATTTGGGGCTTATAGTTTCAGAGGGTTTACATCCTTGACCATTGTTGCAGGGAGCATGACATCAGGCAGGCCGGCATGGTACTGGAGCAGTAGCTGAGATTTCATATATTGACCCAGAAGCACATGGCAGAAAGATTTAACTGTAAATGATGTGGGCATTTGAAACCTCAAAGTCTGCCCATAGTGATACTTCTCCTCCAATAAGGCCACACCTCTTAATCCTTCCCAAACAGTTCCACTAACTGGGATCCAAGTAATCAAATACATTAACCTATGGAGGGGGGCATTCTTATTCAAACTACCACATGAGGGAAAGAAGCTAGGGACAAAAGAACACTTACCAAATAACAAGGATTATAGAAAATGCCTGTTTCAGTTGCATTTATGTGAAATTTCCTTAGTAAGTAAGAAGAGAGAGAAACAGAAAGTAGATTAGCAGTTGTTAAAGACTGGATGAAGGCAAGTGGGAAGTGACTGCTGATAGGTGTGATATTTCTTTACTGGGTGGTGTAAACATTCTATGTTTGACTTTTAGTGGTGGCTACACAAATCTGTGAATCCTAAAAGATATTCGGTTATACAATTTAAAAGCAAAAATAGTATGTTTTTAAGTTATCTTTAAATAAACTGTTAAAAGATTTGATTGAGGATACTTTGGAATTAACCATGGAAATAGCAGAACGGAAGCTAAACATGGTATTATACATCTTTAATCCCAACCATCAGGAGGCTGAGGGAGGAGGATTGTAAATATGATACTAGCTTGGGATATACAGCTATATCCTTAGAAACAAAGATCCAAACAAAGACAAAAGAAAACCAAAAGCAAGAGCTAGGAATGGTGGCACATGCCTTTAATCTTAGCAGTCAGGATGCATGATTTTGAGGCCAGTTTTGTCTATCTAGAAAGTTCTAGGCTAGCCAAATGTAAGATCCAAGCTCTGACTCCAAGAAAGGAGGAGGGCAATTGGAGTTAAGGAAGTTGAAGGTATTTCAAGGAACCAAGGGCAGAAAAGGCCGTCTATTCACTCTGGACAAAGGTCTCTAGGTAGACAGCCCCTGTCAAACACCCAGGTAACCACAGCACACATAGGCTATATCTAGATGTCCTTAGATAGATGAGCAGATTGGCACACAGGCTTCCTAGAGGTAAGCACACAGGTCTGTAGATGCACATACACAGGCAGGCTGGTGAGGCAGGAGCAAAATATCCAGACCTCTGATCTTAAGTACATATTTATATAGAATCACATAAAAGTGGCATTCTGCCAAAACCAGTTATGTAACAGATTACATCACTATTTACTTTAGGGTTACCCAGACATCCATTGTCAGCCATTTTGTTCTGATGCATGGCCCCCATGCCCAGTGCCAGCCATATTTTAGCTGACTCATTCTGCATATCCATATCAGAAATATGGTGTTTAAACAAACTAGTTTTTATGATTTTTTTCGAATACCAGAGCTACATAGTAAGTACCTACTGCCCACTACACACACCCTAAAAAAAAAAAAAAAGAAAGAAAAGGTAACAAAAATGTAGCAGAAGGACAGGATAGAGAAAAAGCTGAGTAATCCCAGCATTGGAAGACTGAAGCCGGAGGATGGTCATCCTTGAATACATACAGAGGCATTGTAAAAACAAAATAACACGGCATATTAAAAATTGAAAGAAACTAAGCTTGGGCTTCAATGTGGACACCTCAGGTTGATGGGTGTGTGAGCTTAGGCAAACCTTTACCTGTGAAACTGGGGACAAGGTTGTCTGGTTATACTAGTTAGTGCTAGCTGTCAACATGACTGAATCTAGAATCATATGAAAGATGATGGGCTTCTGAGCATGTACACAGGGGAATTGTCTTGATTTCTTCAATTGTGGTTGCTAGACTCATTTTGATTGTGGGTAGGATGGTCCCCTCTGCTTGGCATCCTGGACTGTATAAAGTGAAGAGAGTGGGTTGAGCATTAGGAAGCACCCTTTGTTCTCAGAGTGGGATCTGATCAACTGCTTCGAGTTCCTGCTACCTTGACTCCCACATGGTGGTGGTTTGCAGTTTGAACTGTGAGCCAGAATAAACCCTTTCTTCCTTAAATTGTTTTTGTCAGTGTTTTTTTTTTTTTTAGCATGACAACAAGAATATAAACAATGATTATGGATATTAAATGAGAGTACATGTAAAACACTTTGCAAATTGATATTTGAATGTAAACCGATACATGACTATAACTGCTTAATTATTGTTATACTGTAAAGTAGGTAAGTAAAGTACAATATCTGACAGCTATGTTTTGATTCCCATCCCACAGTTCTCCTTCATAATAACCAAAAGAATTAACCTTTGGGGAATGACTACATTCACACTTATCCCTAATTAGTACTGGGTAATATAGAGCTGTTCTATTATATTTGCTTGATATTTAGGCAAATAAGTTTCTCTGTGAATCTCTGAGCAATGTGTTTTAATCTAATGCAGATACTGTGAGAAGGCAATTTGGTTAAAAAAATCTATAGAAGATAATTCTAGAAAAGATTTAAAAGGCAATTTTTATAATATGAAATTAAGGAGGCAGGGAAGAAGGAGGAGGAAGGATGCATCTTCCTTTATAAATCTTTGCTAAGAATCTTGGGGTAGGGAAGAAAGAAACAAACATCTGGAGTGGTGAAGTTTTTTTCTTCTTAAATCTAAAGGACAGCCGAAGAGCAATCTGTTGTTTGTATAGAAAAAATGCTGGTAAAAGAGGAAGAAAGTACACTTGGGGGAACATCTGCTCTGAGAAACACTTGAAAAGTAAGTGCAGGGAAACATTTGCACAACATACAAGCAGATACTGTGTTGCAGAAAAGGAGGCATAAATATATCTAACATATGGAGGTTTAAGTCAAAATATAACAAAGTGAATATTTTCTTCTTCAGACATAATTAGCAAGTATATTTTAATGCCAGGCTGGAAAGGTTGCCACCACTAAACACTAATCAAAAACACTATCTCTGGCTTAGTATGAGTTATTTTCCTGATTTGATGGTGCTATTAACTGATTTATGGAGACATAGTCAATATCTAAAACCCACATACTAATATATACAATACCATATGTTGTAGATTGAATAGAAAATGTTCCCCATAGGCTCAAATGTCTGAACATTGTTTTTCCCAGTTGATAGGGCTGTTTGAGAAGGTTATAGAACCGTTAGGAGGTGAAGCAATGCTGGAGGAAGTATGTCATGGGATGGGGGTGAGGTTGGAAGCTTTGGATTTCTCCATCCTGGTCCTACTTCCTGTTCTTATCTCTGTTTATTGAGTGTGGATGAAATGTGATCAGCCAGATTTTTGCTCCTGCCACCATGCCCTTTCTGCCTATAGATATGTTTTCCCTTCTGTTGTGGACTTTGTCTTATTTTGCTTTTAATAGATGCTTGAAACACTATGGCAAAGGCAACTTGGAGAAGAAACTTTTTTTTCTCTTTTTTTTTTCTTGGCTTACACATCCCATCACAGTTCATAATTGAGGGATGTCACAGCAGAAACTCAATCAAGACCTGAGGGAACCATAGAAGACTGCAGTTTACTGGCTTGCTCCCAGACTCATGTTAAGCTACCTATTCCTTACCTCCCAGGACCACCTGTTCAGGGATGAGACAGCCAACAGTTGCCTGGGCCTTCACACATCAATCAACAATCAAGAAAATGTCTGCAGGACAATTTGATGAAGCCAATCCATCAGTTGAGGTTTCCTCTTCCCAGGTATGTTTAAGTTTTTGTCAAGTTGGTAAACCTAGACAGCACAGACTTATCCCTCTGGAACAGCAAGCCAAAACAAACCGTTTATTCTCTAAGATTTTTTTTTTTTTGTCACAGCAACGGAAAGGAAACTGATATACCATAGAAATTGTTTCTCACATATCATCTAAAACATACAAAAATGGACTGTCCTGGGAGGGGGAAATCAATAGAGATAAGAAACTTCATTCTGAATTAAGCAATCCTGAGTCAAACCAACGGATTACCTTGTTTGGTTTAGTCTGCAGGTACACAAAGCACAATATACGTTAAAAAATTGAAAAAAGCTCATCTAGAAGCACAGGTATTTTTTTTTTTTTGAATAATTAGGTTCTTAGATTGATCTTAACAAAAGGTTCCCTGAGTTTCTGAATGGCAATTGTTGGATGGACCTGAGCATTGGCTTTGTGCTTTAGCTATAGACTATGTTCTGACGTGTACCACAGACCATTCAACTGCACATGAATCCTTCTGGTTATCAAAAGACAGGCCAAAGTGGAACAGGAAAAGCCACGAGGACTCAACACTATATAGGAAATATAGGCAATTAAAGAATGCTCAGAGGGAGAGAACTAGTCTTCCGCAGGGAAGAGCACAGCAGTTATCCATTACCAAATGGTCAGACTTGAAAACAAATGTACAAGTAATAGTACTGAGCAAGCTATATTTAGGAATGTATATGTATGCACGCACGCACGCGCGCGTGCGCGCGCACACACACACACGATTTTAAAAGACCATGAATTTGAAATGGAGCAAGGAAGGGTATAGGAGACAGTTTGAAGGGAATAAAGGGAAGGGAGAAATGTTGTGGTCATATGATAATCTCAAAAATAAAAAAAAATAACTTTAAGAAATAAAATAAAGTGATAGAAAGAAGACAAACCAGAGCAGAAATTCTTAAATTTCATTGAATGTAACAAACATTTGAAGGACCACTCATAAATAAATATTTTCTGAAATACATCTCTGACTTAGTCTCTGAGTCTAAAAACTCTGAAAAAACTGCATTTTAAAAACTTATGTTTTTTTTTCTTTTTTTTTAAATTTTATAAATTGATTTAATTTTACATATCAGCCACGGATTCCCCTGTCCTCCCTCCTCCCGCCCCCTCCTCCACCCTCCCCCCAGCCCACACCCCATTCCCATCTCCTCCAGGGTAAGGACTCCCCTGAGGATTCAGCTCAACCTGGTAGATTCAGTCCAGTCAGATCCAGTCCCCTCCTCCCAGACTGAGCAAAGTGTCCCTGCATAGGCCCTAGGATCCAAACAGCCAGCTCATACACTAAGGACAGGTCCTGGTCCCACTGCCTTGATGCCTCCCAAACAGTTCAAGCTAATCAACTGTCTCACTTATCCAGAGGGCCTGATCCAGTTGGGGGCTCCTCAGCTATTGGTTCATAGTTCATGTGTTTCCACTAGTTTGGCTATTTGTAGGGGAGCGGGAGATCCCAGCTGGATCAAGAACAGAGAGGGAGAACAAGGAAAAAGAGACCATGATAAATGAAGACCCCATGGGAATAGGAAGAAGCAAAGTGCTAGAGAGGTCCCCAGAAATCCACAAAGATACCTTCACAATAGACTACTAGCAATGGTTGAGAGAAAGCCTGAACTGACCTACTCTGGTGATCAGATGGCCAAACACCCTAACTGTCATGCTAGAAATCTCATCCAATGACTGATGGAAGCAGATTCAGAGATCCACGGCCACGCCCCAGGTGGAGCTCCAGGAATCCAATCAGCGAGAGGAGGTATAGTGGTATTCTATTTGTACTGAAATGTGATTTTATTTGTATGTTAATAAATAAAGTTGCCTAGGGGTCAGAGCTATTAGCAAGCCATAGAAAGCCAGGGCGGTGGTGGTGCACGCCTTTAATCCCAGCACTTGGTAAGCAGAGCTAGGTAGATCTCTGTGTGTTCAAGGATACAGCTAGCATTGGAGACACACGCCCTTAATCTCAATACCAACCATAGAAGACCTGGAGGTCTGGACAGAGAGGCAGTGACGAGACAGCCACGTAGTTGGGTTTATAACCAATGAGAAGGAAGAACCAGAACTCTTTATATGACGAACGCACAGGAAATACCTCCCTTTTTTTCGGAGAGCTCTCTTGGCGGGAGAAGCTAGCTGGCGGAAAGCGGGTAAGGCTTCTAGCTCTGACCTCTTGGGCTTTCACCTTTACATTGGCTCTGTGTTTCTTATTTAATAAGGCGGTCGGTTACATCTACAAGGAGGGATTGTAAAAACTTATGTTTTTATAGGCACATGCTTGTGTGTGTGTGTGTGTGTGTGTGTGTGTGTGCGCGCGCGCGCGCGCGTACAGATGCCATGTGAGTGAGTGCAGCCCCAACAGAGGCCAGCACAAGGCACTGGATATGCTGGAGTTGGAGTTACAGGTAGTTGAGTCTGTCCTGAGTTCTGGGAACTGAATTCAGGTTGTCTAGAAGAGATATGAATGCCTATAATCACGAAGATATCTCTTTATCAGCCAAAACTGCATTTTGAAGCTCAGATTTCAAATACTTCTTGGAGCTTGTATGGTGGCATGTGCTTGTAATGACAGTTCACAAGAATTGGTAGGAGGAGAATATTATGCTCAAGGCCAAACTCGGCCACATAGTAAGGTAGGGGATAGCCTGAGCTATATGAAACTGTCTTTTTAAATTATGAATAAATAAATAAATAACCATTGAGGCAAAGATGCTTGAAGACCATTGTTTTGGCTCCTCCTTATTCAAATTCTCTTTATTTAATAGTGGCAGATTAATAGACTACCTATGTTATGATGTTTCTAATATAATATTTTTCATTGATTTTACTTTGTTTGCTGAATAAAGTTCTAACTAGTGAGCCTGGCACCTAAAGCTAACTATGTTCTATTCCAAGCTGCCTTTTCATTATTTTCTTCCTACTTCAACCTTTCATTCTTTTCAAATAAAACTACTCTTCCTTACTGCTGAGCATTGACAGAGGATCATTTTTATATGTGGAAGTATCTTTTTTCTACCTGCCAGCTAATTGCTACACACACACAGAGATACCTGACTTAAGTTGTGCCAATCTGAGATTTTCCTCATTTCTTCTCCTTAGGATATTCTAAAGCTCAGGAGCATGTGCCATTCAAGTGTTTAAACGAATGAAGCAGAAAAGCAGAGCCAGAGCTGGAATTGATATACTGTCTGCATTTCTATAGGGAACTGGATGAATGGTTACAACACCAGGATGTACTTTCAGAAACATTAGGAGAGCTACACTAACAAGGAATAAAAAGGTTAACTTTTAAATTTGGGTCTGGCATGGAGCAGTCAAAATTTCATAGGCCCAGATTTGCAACAAATGCAAACATCCCAAAATGAAAGTATGGGTAAGATGCATATTTCCCTACAATCACCCTGGTTTCCAAACGTTTCTCATGAAGTCTCTTCTAATCTGTACTATATGATGTGAATTTATCTCATGCATTATTGCATGATGGTTAACAGTCACTCAAAAAACCCATGCTGCATAGTGAAAGGTGGTGATAGATGATGCAAAAGTCTTTTTTGCTCTCAACAACTTCAGAGAAGGCTGTGAAGAGAAGCTATCATAACCTAAGAAACAGAAGCATGAAGTATGCCCTGGAAAGGGATCAATGGAGACTCTCCATAGCTGAAGCTCAATATCCAAGGGAGGTAAAAGGAACAGAACATAGGGGTGGCAAAAGATATTTGTTGGAGCATCTGATTCAAACCACTGGTTCTTGAAATTTTAATATGAGCTTTATGCCTAGAAGCAATAGCAGAGCAATGAATAAAATATTTTTATATGTCAAATACATTTGTCATTAATGAAGTATACAATCCCAAAGATATTAACTAATATGACATTTGGAAGATTGAGCTTAGATAGGAATTTCTGGATTCTAGAAAATAGAGTTCTTGACATAATGATTTTTCACTGTTTCCTGAACAAAGCAAAACTGAGAAAAAATAAAGAAACATAATTTTGCTGAAATAAAAAGATGATGAAATGCATATTTTCATCGTGTTGAACTTCAATTTGTAATTTTCTCAAATTAAGTCTGTTAACACATATAATGTTTTAAACAAGCTTATATATTCAAAATTGTGATTAACAGGGGAAAATATCATTTACAAGGATAAGGATGATGTAGTACATTTGTTAAAATTTCCAAAATAGGGTGGGAGAGATGGCTCAGAGGTTAAGAGCACTCACACCACGTGAAGTGGATCAGAAACACCTGTAACTCTAGCTCTAGGAGTTCTGACATGTCTGGCCTCTGTGAATACCTACATTCACATGCACATACTCACACCCAGACACTCATTTTAATATGAGAAAGAATCTGTCTTCTATATGCCAGTTAATTGCTGGCATTATAGAACACAGACAACTATGCATACACATAATTGAAAACAAAACTTGCAAAAGATACAAGGATAATTCCATGGATCATGAACAGTTTATATACGTATATAAATATGTATATGCATATGTGTGTATCTAATTCTACAAAACACTAAGAAAATTAGATAACTTCCACAATTCAGTGAAAAGAAAAACGACTTAGACAGACTTTGAATACATTGCACAACAAACGACTGATTCATTTGTCTTCAACTTACTAGGGACAGCGTGTAGACATGGTTTACTATTCTAAGACAACACAGCAGTCCAGCTGTGTATCCTATCCTTTGACAGCCTGAGAAAGATTCTCTGTAGGTTGTATCTGAGAGGCTGGTAGAAAATAGTGGGTGATTTGTTTTTCAAAGAGTTATTATTTTCAATAATCCAACAAAATGTGTTTATTCTTAAACAAAATGAAAACAAATAAACACCGACTATGAAAAATTCGAAACTGTGTGGAACATGAAGGAACATATACAGGGAAAATTGGGAATGATTTCATTCTTATTTTTCTCTTCTGTAGGTTTCATTATCATTTTGAAAATACAGAAATGGATAGGACATAGAGACATTGCTAATGAAAACCTAAGGGACCAAAGCAATGTTTAGGAGTCATAGAAAAATTTTTTAAGGGGGAGTTAAAGTGACAAGAGTTAATTAAAAGAAGGAAGTCAGCAAAAGTCAGTTTCTTTCTGGTGCCAAACTAAGTTGGGTTGTTATTTAAAAAGTGCCCAAAACATTGATTGACCTGAAACATTGATTTAGAGCTGGTTGCCTCAAGCAAATAGTTTTTCTAAGTCTCTCCAGGGTAGTTGGACTAACTTTGGAAAACAAAATTGGCATTTCTGAAAGGTAGAAAACTCTTTAAACTTGTTGTCAATAATATTAATATTAATATTAATATTATATTATTATTACTACTGTTATTATTATTATTTAGGATTCTATTTTGATCCAGTCAATCAGACCTATTAATTTTGTACTTGACCTTTTTAAGGATTTCTTTTCTTTTTAATCATGGTTATGTGTCTGTTTCTGTGTGGGGGGATGTTTATGAGAGTGCACATTCCCAAGGGAGGCCAGAAGAGGACATTGGTTCTCTGGACCTGAAGTTACATTGATCTGCCTGAGATGGGTGGTGGGAATCAATGTTGTCTTCTGGAAAAGCAATATGCCCTCTTAGCTGATGAGCCATGTCTCCACACCCCTCATTCTGAGCTTTTAAACATGAATCTTATTACATGGACACAGGGGAAGTTCTAAAACTGAGTAACTTTGTCTAGGTAGCTGTATCAAATAAGCTTATTAGTAGTAAATTCATAATTCTTTTCTACTAGTGATGTTACCAAGAGAAAATGCTTGTGTTTTAGAGGTGAGATGTGAATTTAGATTCAAAGCTTTTTCAATGCAGATTGGGATTTGTTTACAGCCAAATAGCCTTTAGAATTCAGCTTCTACTTGCCAACATAATTATATACTATGAGCGCTAGTTAGAATTTAGCTCAGACTTCCTCAACATACTGAATATATTCAAATCATTGCATTGCAGCCTGTCAACAATAATTTTCAAGCAAGTAAATTAATTCTTTTTATCAAAGTATGAAGGAAGTCATATAATACTCGTCGTCATGAAAATAGAAAGAAAAAATAGGCATTTGGATTATTTAAAATGTCATTATGAAATATTATAAAAAGTCTTACTGAAGACTGTACATTGTCATAATCAAAGATTTATTATGCTTTGTTAATGGCTTTATGGAGATATTTACCTGCCATAAAAGTCTAAAGGGCATAATTCAATAGATCTTTATTATATTCTGGGTTATATAACCAGTACCTCAACTAATTACAGAACACTTTCATCACCACCATCCCAAATCTGTAATAGTTTAGGTATGATCTCTCAGTCTTCTAATATATCTAGTTAGTCACAAGCAACCAATAATTTATGTTTTTGTCTCTATAGATTCATTTTTATGGAAATTTCATGTAAATAGAATCATACATATGCAGTCTCGTTTTTATTTCTTTCTTCCTCTGTTTTCAAAATTTTATATCCTGTTTTCAAAATTCATCAGTGTTGTAGCCTGTCTTCATTGCTTGTTTAGTCAAGGACTATTTCCACTGTAAGTTTACGCTCCACTTTATCCATTAACCTGTTGATAGACATTTGAGTGGCTTTCACTTTTGACTAGTATGAATGATGTTGGTTGTGACTGTCCATTTTCCTGATATGTACCTATGAATAGAATAAATGGATCATATGGGAACTTAAGTGTCACTTCTGAAGATTTAACAGACTGTTTTCATAGCAGTTGTTCTATTTTACATTCCCACCAGCAGTGCATGATAGTTCCAATTTCTCGGTATCCATGTCAACACTTGTTATTTTCCTCTTTCAGTATAGACAGCCTAATGAATGTGAAGTAGCTCTTTGGGCTTTTGATTTGCATTTCTTTACGAATGATGTAAAGTATCACAGCATAGATTTTTGTATATGTGTTTATTTTTCTATTTCATAACTGAGTTGACTTTCTAATATTGAGTTATGTTATTTGAATATTTTGAATCCAAATTTGATATTCATACCACATAAAATTTGTAAATATTATTTTATTTTTTGTGTCTATGGCTTACACACATGTGTGTGTGTGTGAGTACGTGTGCATGCATTCATAAGGAGGCCAGAAGAAGACATCAGGTATTCAGCTCTATCACTCTCTACATTATTACCTGTGAAACAGTATATCTCTCACTGAACTTGGCAATAGGTTTCCATTCAGCAACCCCAGCAATCTTTTTGCCTCCCTTGCCCAGTGCTGGGGTTACATGTGTTAGAGAATTGAAATAGAGTCTTCACGCTAAAGCAGCAAGTGATAATATATGCCGAGCTCTCTCCTTAGCTCCAAACACGTTAATATATGTTTTATCATTCTTATATTCTTGAGATTTGCATTTGAACAACAGATACTTTTAATACTCTTCTTCTTTTACACTGATTTTAATAATTTCTATGTTTGCAGCTTGGCAAAGTAAACTCAGGGCCTTGTGAATGTTAGTCCCGTGCTCTACCACTGAACTATATCCCCAGCACACACTTTGAATTCTGAAGAAGTCTAGTTATATGCGCTTGGCTTTTGTTGCTTGGGATTCATCATACACATGGAAGAAAATCTATTGGTAGGCAGGAGGTATGATGGGTCATTAACTAAGAGCACTAGCTGCTTTTCCAGAGGACTTGAGTTTGATTCCGAGTACCCACATGGAAGTGGCTCACAACCATTTGTACCTCCAATTCCAGATGATCTGACTTTCTCCTCTGACCTCTGCAGTCACTATGTATGCATGAGGTACATAGACATGCATGGACGTGAAAACTCCATATATATCAGAGAGCAAAATAATGACTTTTAAAAATTCTACTGGCTAAGCCATGGTCATGAATATTTACATGTGTATTTTTGTAAATTATTTTATGGCTTTAGATATTACATTAAAGGATTCTGGATAATAGGTTTACCTGTTATTCAGATAAATGACATCAAAAGGACATTTGTGAGATTATATGTCTCCTTTTCCTTTTTTTCCTTCAATTCCTCCTATACACCCCAACTTTCTATCCTTCAAATCTTTAGCCTCTGTTTTTCACAATTGTTAATATATGTATATTATAACATACACACACACACACACACACACACACACACACACACACATATATATATATATATATATATATATACACATACATACATACACACACACACACACGTTTATATAATTTGTTTAGTCCAAATCACTTGTATGTATGTTTTCAGGGCTGACCATTTGGCACCACACAACCAATTGGTATGCTCTTCTGGAGAGGACCACCTCTCCTGCTCCTAGCTTTACTCAATTGGCTGTTATTTCTGGTGCAGAGTTGAGGCATTTTGCATTTTTCTCGTCCACTTTGGTATCCTCATTCAGTTCATGTTTGGACAGTCATATTAGTGGCACTTTACATGTGCAGCTTCTGACATCACTAGGAGATACAATCTCAGAGCAAACTCCTTGGTTCTTGTTGTTTTTTTTTTTTTTTTTCTGCATCCTCTTCTGCAATGTTCCCTGCAGCTTAGATCTGGGAGTGCTTTCTACTTGTATTCTTTGAGACTGGGCTGCACAACTCTGCATTTTCACTGGTGGTTGTTTTATAGTGGCATCTTTTGGACTACCCTTTCTTTGATCAAGTCCAACTGTTAGGCTTACCTAGTTGTTCTACTGTACTGATGCTGTTGTGGATTTTAAATAGTCTCACAGTTTTGACCAATTATATCTAAGCTTTTACAGAAGTAATTATTGAGGAGGGTACTTTGAATTTATTCTTACACTCAAAAGATTATTTGTTACTTCTATTCCTGATGTTCTAAGACATCATGAATAGCCCATTGTGTAGTCTGTAGGTTAACATGGAGTGAACAGTCTCTTCTAATTTGCAGTCTCTATTATTCTCAAGAGGCTCATTTATGGACTATGGCAAAGCATTGTCTTTATGAAATTGTTCATTTTATGGAAAAAAATCTTTAGGCCACTACTCAGATTTTTGACATGGTGGTAGCCTCTGGTGGTCTTGTTTCCCCTTGTGTAGAACTTCTACCTTATGAGTGAAGACTAGAGATAAAGAAGTCCCAAACATGCACACCATATTCATGTAGAATTTAGCTTCTTCAACAAGTAACAAGGAGACATTAGAAATGCTGGCAGCTTGAACTTCTCAGATGATGAAATAACCCTTAACTGAGAATGGGAGAGAGAGATTATTTTGTTCTTGGGTACATTCCCTTCCAGAGAAATATCTGTCATAATGAACCAGGAGGAGTTAGAAACAGAATGTGTCATAACTGAAATGTCATAGACTTTTACCATTATTACCAAGATTTAGTGTATTTTGGTCAATATTTCCTGCTCAAAGGTAGATTTATTGACACATAGAATACACAGATATTGATCAACATGGGACTATATTCATGCTCATCTGTGATGCTTAATTTTAATCCTGAACTTGAGTGAAGCTACATCTCTAGGTATGCCTGCAAGAATGTTTCCAAAGAATGTTAGATCATGAGGCCACTGACTTTATGAATGAATGAATTCCCAGATGGAATAATAATATCATGTCATCATTGGGGGAGGGTGCTGAAAGGAAACAGTTGGGATTACTTGAAGGAAGTAGGACATTAGGTATTGAACTTGGTGGCTGTATTGTTTCCTGGCTCCTTTTTATCATCACCCTGTTGCTTGCTAGCTATGAAGTGATAAATTTACTCCTTCATGCACTGCTATTGATAGAGTATCTGTCCAAGCCCATGTGGTCAAGTGACCATGGGAAAAACCCTCAGAAAATATAAGCCAAAGTGAAGCTCTCTTCTTTAAATTGTTATTTCTCTCACTCTCTGTCTGTTTCTGTCTCTATCTCTGTCTCACCATGTCTTTGACTTTTTATTTATTGTGACATTTTTGTACATATATTGTTATACTTTGCCTCATTTGCTCCACCACCTAACTGGTTCCCATCTTATTCATTCTCCTCTCAATAGTCACTCTTCATGTCACAGACACAGACACAAACACAGACACACAGACACAGACACACACACAGAGAGTCTACATTTTAGAATGTGAGGACACATGAGTTCAGTCAAAGATACAGTAACTGAATACACACACATACATACACAAATATATTATATATATATGCATATATATATATATATATATGCAACAACACATCATCTAGAAATAGAATTTATGAGCTCTATGCATGACCGCATGGATAATCCTTGCCAATATTTAAAAGGAAGAAGGAATTAAAAATAGATATGAACAAAAAGAATACACATGTTTATAAAAGGCAGAATGATGAATATCTGTTTGCAGGTATAAACTAGAAGATAGGTGAAGAAAGTTTATGGAACTGTAGAACCATTATCTACCCATCTACCAATACATACAGTCATTCATTTATGTATCCTAACTTAATTTTTTTTAGGCTTAGAAGCAATGGTCAATCCAAGATAAATGAATGTCCTTAATGCACTCCATTGTACAATTGAAATAAAACATTTATTCAAAGATGCCAAAACTTCTTATGGAAAGTAAATAAATCCAAACCTGAGGCAGGAAATACAGAAGAAAAAGCCTAGTACATCTTAAGATACCAGATGGAAAAGAAGGTATCTGTGATTATGTAGGTTATTTTAAAAGAGATTTAAAGATAACATAAAGAAGCCTCAATTGCCAAAATAAGACAATTTCAGTTTCTATAAGATTATAAATTACAAGACATCAAAATACAACAAGTATGTTTAATCCTTTGAGGTTTTAATTTCATTATACAGAAAAATACTGAGGGCAATAGAGATATGATTTAATATATTGAAACTTGAGTAGCTAAATTGAATACACCATGTATTCATATTTTTGTGTAAACTTACCAATTAATAACTACAAAATATATGAATGTTTTCTAAGTTAATCACATTTGTAGAGAAAGAATAGGTGCATTACCTACTTTTCCCCTTTCTCTGATCATATTTCAAAAACAAAAAAAAAAACAAAAAAAAAGATAGGCTTATTCTAACTCATGGATTGAGATTTCAGTTCATTGTGGCAGGGAATGCATCATGGTGTAATTAGCTCATAGTTGACATAGCAAGAGCATGAGGCTATTATAGACACCGGATCACAGTCAGGAAGCAGCAAGAGTAATGGTGCTAGACAGCTGGCTTCATAATTTTTTCCTTTTCATGTTAGTCAAGGACTCTAGTACATGGGATGGTGCTGCCCACATTTAGTGTGGGTTTTTCCTTCTTATTTAAGCCTCTATTGAAACAAAATTAAAGACAATCCAAGAGATGTGTCTCCTAGGGGATTCCAAATCCAGTCAAGTTGGCAAAGAATGTTAATAATCAAAGGGAGGGAAATGAAAAAGAAAAAGAAACAACAAACCCAACAAATAGTCTTTGTTTCCCTCCTGATAAAAGAATCCAATATAGACTTCACTCTTGGTGAAGAGCTTGAATATGAGTTTGATCAGTCTCTGGATCTATCTGATAATTTTTAGGGAATACAGAGGATTGAAAATGTTTTGGACTACTTCATGAGTGTAATCTACAAATTTAAAGTCTACATAGTTTTAGTAGTTCGAATTCTTCAGCAAATAAATTGTAAGGGTAGAAAAACAGGGATTAGAAAACATATTACTTGTAATACATCTTAAAACTTGCTCAGACTATATTGTACTATACTATTCTATTTAGTGATGTGCATTTGAGTAAGAAAATCACCTAAAAGAGCAAAAAAGCTACAACTATAAAAGCCATGATTGTAATCTTAGCACTCAAAGTGAGGGAGAAGATTGATGATAAATTCCAGAACAATTTAAGTGCAGAGTGAGACTATGCCTCAAAACAAAATGAGAAAGTGGAATTAGAAAAGGAGATACAAGTTAAAGTGGGACCCAGAGATGGATTCATTAGATAATTGAAATGTCTAGATGGTGGTTAGATGAATTTTGCTTTACACTATACATGTTTTTACTATACCCATGTTTCTCATCATTATATAAAATATTAAAACTGTATTTATAAAGCTAACACCTGGGGTGCTTAGGAGATTTGTCACAAGTTCAAGACTAGTCTGAGCTACACAGTTTAATGGGTTCTAGGCCAACCTATGCTTCAAATCAAAACCTTCTTTCAAAAAACACAGAAAAATCAATTAAAATTAGAAAAAGTAGAACATTTTAAAACTTTTGTTTTATATCCAAGCCCCTTCCCCATGCAGTTCTGCTTAAGCAAAGGCTAGCTATGCAGGGTCCACGCATCCCTGGATGGTGGGAAGACATCCTCGGGCCATCCTGCCTGGCACCTTGCAGTGCTGGGCAAGTGGGTCCCATTATGATAAGGAAACATGTGGTGAAGAAATGGGAGACAAAGAGAAGCAGAATGGTTCATGTACTGTGGAAATAGGAAGAAAGGAAATATGAAGACGGTGAGGAGTAGACTGATGAGGAAGATCTGCTTGCCACCTGAGACCATGATGATGTCCCGACAAACTGCTGCTAAGGGCCATGTCTAGGTCCCCAGTCCTATAGCGGGCAAGATCTGTGTTGATGTCCGTGGTTCTTGCTGCCATCGAGGGCCCTGCTGATTGCAGTGGTCGTGGCCTCCACCTGAGAACATGTTGGGGTCCAGGCCACTGGGGTGGTGCCAATCTGGGTGGCCTTCGCTGCCACCTGGGCCCAAGGTAACAACCAGAACAGGGCTGCTGCAGCATGTCTGGGTCCATGGTCCTACTGCAAGCAAGGTCTGTGTTGATGTCCATGGCCCATGTTGCCACCAAAGCCACATGAATCCTGGGGTCTGGACTGCAACCTGTGACCTTGTTGGTATCAGGGGGCCATGCTGATGCCAGAATCATTCTGATCTGAGTGGCCAGGGCAACCACCTGGATCTAGGATGTCAATCAGGCAGAGCTTCTGCCTGGGGACATGTGTGGGTCCATAGCCCAGCTGCAACTGTGGCCTGTGTTGAAGTCCGTGGCCCAGTTTGCCACTAGGGCCCACATAGAGGCCTGGGATCTGGGCCACAGCCTGAGGCCTTGTTGGAGTCTGGGGGCCACGCTGAAGTAGGAACCATGCAGTTCTGGGTGGTCTGTGCTGCCACCTGGGGCCATGGTGTCATCTGGGCCCAGTTGTCTGCTGAGGACCATGTCTGGGACCATGGCCCTATAGTGGCCAGGAACTGGAGTTATGTTTGCAGCTCCTGTTGCCACCGAGGGCCATGAGGATGCCCAGAGTCAGGTCAGCCACCTAAGTCCAGGTTGATGTCTGAGGACAATGATGCATGTAGAGCTGAGTGGTCTGTGCTGCTACCCAATGCCATGGTGATATCCAGGCCAGAGCTGGAGCTGAGTCTGGGTCCACAGCCCTACTACAGTCAGGATCTATGCTGATGTCTGAGGCTCCTATTACCATCGAAGGCTGTGCAGATGCCCCTAAGTCTGGGGCATGTTGGTGTCTGAAAGCCACACTGCCACTGGGACCTATGCAGATCTGAGTGGTCTGCACTGCCACCTGAGGCAATGGTGACATCCAGACCAGGCTGCCCCAAAGACCATGTCTGGGTCTGTGGTCCTATCATGGCTAGGCTCTGTGGTAAAATCCAAGTGCCATATTGCCACCAAATATCACATAGAATCTCAGGGTTGGGACCACAACCTGAAGCCTTGGTGGTATCCGGAGCCATGCTGCCACCAGAACCATCCTGACTTGAGTAGCCAGTGCTTTCTCCCAGAGCTAGGATGTTGTTCAGGCCAAAGCTGCTGCTGAGCGCCGTGCCTGGGTCCATGGTCTAGGTGCAGCTGGGGTCTGTGTTGATGTCTGTAGCCCGTGTCACCTCAGGAAGCCTTAGGAACCATGTAAGATGAAATCAGAGGGCTCAGCTGAGGCAGCCCTGCTCTTTGATGGCCCAAGGAAAGCTGGCCTTGACTCTAACTAGACACTGCTGCAGCAGAGCTGGCTCTAACCCTCACCAAAGGTGAGGGTGAACTGATCCTGAAGGCATGGGAGTAGCAGAGCTGACTCTGCCTCTTCGCCCGAGGAGGGTGGTGGCTCCAGCTTAGCTACTAGCCAGGCCACAGACAGGCCTTGGGTTGGCCCACCCTAACATCTACCCTATCTATGACCTGCTGGAGCTAGTGAAAGGACTGGACTGGGGAACAATCCTTACAAGATCTTCAAGACTCGGGGCAGGCACAGGATATCCCAGAGGAGTTCTGGTAAGGATCTAGTGATGATGGTGTGCAAGAAGCCAGAGGCCTTGAACCAGACCAGTGACTCATTCCAACGAACATTTGCTAGTAAAGCTGATAGGACAAAAGGGTATACTATACGACACAACAAGGATCCCAAAGCTACCAGGATAAATGAAGAGGTATTGGAGAAGCAGGCAGAAAAGGAGAAACAAAGAGTTTTTTGTTATCATTTTGTTTGTTTTTGCTTTTTTTGTTTGTTTTGTTCTCATTTCATTTGTTTGATTGCTTGTTTTGTTTTGTCTTCTTTTGTGGGGAGGTGCTGCAAGGGTGATGGGAGAATATGGGGGAACTAGGAGGTGAGCGGGAGGGGGGTACATGATGTGAAATTCCCAATGAAACAATAGAGAAGTTAAATATAAAAATGTTTTATATTCATTTATGTGTATGATTTTTTTTTACCTGACTCATATGTGTGCATGGCACATATGAGTAAAGGCTGCATGACAAGGGCATCAGAGTCTCTTGAAATGAAGTTTATGGATGTTTGTGGGCTGACATGTAGGTACTAGAACTGGGACTTCCAACATCTATAAGAGCAACACAAGCCCTCAACTACTGAGCTGTCTCTCCAGCTCCCAAAAGTGTAATTTTTAATGAAATCTATGTCATATATAGGTGTAATAAAGTTAAGTCTTAAAAAGATGAAAGCAGAAGTTCTGATCAGCAGCTAGAAGAAAAAGTTAAAGTGGCCCTTTTGGAAATAGGACTATGATCTCAAACAGAATATAATGCAACAAGATGGGTAAATATATGAATAAATGTAAATGAACACGAATTAGAAATAACTGAATAGGGATCCTCAATTGTGGAACTGATCTGGTTTCTTGACTGATGTAGGAAGGCCCACCCTGATTGTGGACATCATCTTCTGGTAGAAACCCAGATAAAGAGTACGTCAGAAGGAAGATAATCTTGCCTTTTGAATACTTAACCTTCCCTCTTGCCACCAAGTTGATTTTTCCAGTTGTTGCAACTGCTGCTGATTGCTTTAACCATAGCAGAACAACTGTTTGCAAACTTTCAACATGCCATTGGGACTGTGGAATCTCCAGGAATCTTCTGGGTTCTAGTGTCAGTTTGGGACTAGTGAGGCAACTCACCTTATAGACTGAGTTGTTGCCCCTCCCCACTCAGTGAGCGAAAAATGTTGTGGGACTACTTACAATGTTGAGGCACTCAGCCTCAAGTATGAGCAACTACTGGTGTTCCCAGTTCTTGGATGTGATTTGACTATTGTTACTATTGTATAGCTTAATAAATTCTGAATACACACACACACACACACACACACACACACACACACACACACACACTCCTGGTTCTATTCCTCTAGAGGACCTTTACTAAATAAACTGTATTACTAAATATCACATTATGAAGAATAAGGAAGCAAATATAAATGAACTGAAGTGGTTTTAAGTTTCAATAAGTATTATAAAGTGGTAATGATTTAATTTCTTAAAACCATGAAGAGAATGTAGGCTGTGTTCTTTAGGTAATTATGAGAAGGCTAATATAATGTATGACTATTAAGTTACTACCCAGGCTATGAAAGCTTAAAATTACTTGTGTAGTCAAACAAAGGGGAGAAAGGAAGAAGTGAAAAGATAAATCTAGATTTTTGAAACAACAAGCTTACAACATGATTGCAAATTAAATCTGGCAATATAGAAATTGTATTCAATGAATACAGGCAGATACTTCTATATAAAGCATAAGAATGCAAGAACTGGTAAAAAGGTAAAGATAAGTGTGTGAAATTAAGATATTGTAAATTGTAAATATAAAAGCACAGAAAATTTTAAAGAAAATTACATTCAGCCTTGCACCATGGAACCACAAATGAAAAGTAATCTAAAGATAGAACAGAATGAAACAACACAAATGATGCCAGAAGTTCATTACTATGTAATAGGAGTGCGCTTGTAGTGGACAAATTGTTAGTCTAATATGAAAATTTCCCAACTCTAAATCTTCATATACTGCTACCATAGTTTCAAAATATGTAAAGGAAATTTTAGTGAAAATAAAATGAAGAAAATTTGCATAGTGGTAATCTTTATCATATTTATCAAAATAAAAGAGCAGACAGAAATGATAATGGTAAGGGTTATTAATGAAATTGAGCTAATTGACATATATAGAGCATTACCCAAAAGTGGCAGGATTCATTTTTTTTTATTCCAGTGCATACAAAGCCTTTGTTAAAATATACCATGGCCTATGCTACAAAGAAAGTCTCAGTGCATATCAAAGTATTAAATCATTCTAGGTAAATTCACAGTCCACAACTGAATAAAGGTCAATCTCAGTAAAAATAATCAATAATTATTGAAATTATTTTTTAGAAAATTAGAAAAGTGTTGTAAATAATTTATAAATGAAGAAAAATCAAAACAGGTGTTATAAACACTGTGAAGGAATTGATAATAATAAAATTATGACAAAATGAAGACTGAAGGAGACAGTTCAATCAAATGCCTAAGTAGAAATTACTTTCCTAAAGTTCATTGGATGGAAAATCAGAATAATAAATGAATCAAACATATTTAAAGAAACTGGATATAAATTCCAGCATCAAAAAGAAAGGAAAAACATGAAGGGCAGTCTGTGAATTAGAAAGCAACCATAAGAGAAAATACTAAAGTGGGAATTGGTGCCTTAAAACATTAATATGTATGATGGATCTCTAGAATGCCTGATCAAGAAAATAAAAGGGAGAGCAAAGGGCATCATTATAGATTCTGTAGACATCACAAGACAATGAGAGGTCATTAGAACAACTTTATGCAGATGCTCTTAACGATTTGCCTGAAATAGAGTGTTCTTCAAAAAAAATTAGCTACTATAACTGACCAATGATATAAAAAGTCCCTATACCCCAAGTTCTTTTTTAAACTGTCTGTATTGTTAATGTTTCACACACACACACACACACACACACACACACACACACACACACTGAGAGATGCACACAGATGCACATCCACACACACATATTGCCACATAGCTTCATTAATAAATTTATACAAATATTTAAGAAAAATAGAATAAATTTTATACAAATGCTTCATAAAATAAAAGAAGATGAAGAATAACATATCCTATGGGTGGAGAGAGATGTGTCAGTGGGTAAAGGCTTATGGAGTGTGTGCCTAACGACCTTAGTTTGTTTTCCATAACACACAGTGAATGGAGAGAATTCATCCCTGAAAGATGTTTTCACACACCACACACACACACACACACACACACACACACACACACACACACA
>CABHPP010133026.1:33276-122310 GCA_902168425.1 Peromyscus attwateri
CACACACACACACACACACACACACACACACACACACACACACATCACACACATTCATACTAATACTAAATAAACATTTTTAAAGAAAGAATATTAACAATTTTAAAATCTCATTTGAGTGTGTTAGGAATAGAAAATTGCAGATCAGTCTACCCCACTCACCTAGATGCAAGAATATTAAAGTATTAGTAGATTAAATTTGTGACTATGTTAAGAGAATAATGTACTATGTTCAACTTAATATTATCTTAGTACCTCATGATTGATTAGTATTAGTCAGCTACAGTAAAAGAAATGTGTACACATCATTTGATCACTCTGATTGATAAACACAAAATGTTTGAGGAATTCAGCGCCTATTTATGCTAAAACTCCAAGTAAATTCAAAACCCAGAGGAAGTGTCTGCTATATAAAGGACATGTGTAAGTGATCTACTGCTGCCATTGAGAATCATCACAACTTGAGCGGTTCAAAATTCCACTAATTTATCATCTCACTTTCTGTGTTTTGAATCCTTTATGCATTTGGCTGAAATTAAGACATTGGATTCATTTCTCTCTAGAGTCCCTGGAAAGAGATCTGTTTCCACAATATATGTAGACTTTTGGAAAAATTCATTTTGTTACTATTGAAAAACTGAGGTTCTTATTTCCTTGGTGGCTTTTATTTGGGAGTTGTCATTAGTAGCTGGAGACTTTGGTGTAGTACATGGAAATGGTCTCAAGCAGTGGTGCATGGAACCCTTCTCATTCCTGGAATCTCTGTGAGTTCCCTTTTTGTTACAATTCTCTTACATCTTATCTGGCCACATTTACTCAGAGTAAGTGATCTCTTAGTATACTGGGGCTAGGATAATAGCTCTCTTTTACAACCACAGCCTTTGCAATATCCTTGTTGCCATATAACCTATTACATTTATGGGTTCCAGACCTTAGTGCTTGGTTATCTTTCCAGGGCCATTCTATCTACAGAATAAATAGTCAATGGCTATAATTTTGCTTTGTTTCCTCAAGATCCATGTTAAATACAAACTGAACTATTTTGTGCCAGAAGCAGAGCTTGTGCTTTCCTTGACAGCTTCTAGCTCACTAACTCATTTAGTCTACAGCAGGTCAGCGCTAATGTTTCACTTACACAAGCAACTCCTAGTGACGATCTCCACACAGACTAGCTAGAAAAGTCAATTTGCCTTCCCCACATACCTCCACAACCTACAGTGACTACACAGGCATATCACAGTCACCACAGTATGAATCCAGGAAATTCATGACTCATAAAATTAACTAGTTATAACCTATAAGAAACCTGTTGGAATAATGCCTTAGATAAAAATAAAAGCTTTGACCTACTGATCTATTTTTCACTGTATTGCCAGGCAACTGCTGATTGTGCATGGCTGCTCCAGAAGGCCTCTGCCTTCCTATTGAGTTTATGACACATATCACTCTTCTTTCCAGGATTTGCATATATAATGCTACATATTTCTTTATTTCTTCCCTTTCTTTTAACCTCCTCTGTGTCTCACTTTACTAATTCCATCAAACTTAGGTTTTATTCTACTTAGGGTACTCTTGGAGAGTGCCTGTCATGGTAGAAATTAGCAAGACATTTACCAGACAAGAGCCATTAAGGGAATTTGCTAGTGTAAAAAAATGAATGAGTCAGATACTTCAGCACACTATAACTATCTCTTGGAACTCTGACAGTTCAGTGCCTAAACTTGAGCCACAGGCTGAATTAAGCCCTTAAAGCTGAATTAGAAGAAATTTATGATGTAGAATCCATAAAACCTGCACCAAATTCTGACAATCAATTAGAAGAAAAATGCACTTCTTCCCACTAAAGTCAGGAATGAGAAAAGTCCACTTATTCTCATTAATTTCAATTAGTAAATGAGATGCAAAGTTCCCCTTTCTTAAGAGGAAAAAATAAATTTCTAAGATATGAAGGAGAAATAAGAAAGCTCTTGTTGGTTGTGGTTAACATAATTATTTACATAGAAAAATGCCAAGAATTCTACTTACCAGCATCCTATAAGCTCAAATGCATTTCTTCAAAAGACAGCATTCAACATTATTCATGGAAATGTAAAATGGTTCAGTCACTGTGGAAAGTACTTTGGCAGTTCCCCAAAAGGAACAGAAAGATTATAAAAGTTAGAGGATCAGGGAGTTTGCTATGAGATTGTGTCTCCTAGGAATGTCAGAAGCTACACCCATAAAGTCTTACTAACAACTACACAAACACCAGCTGAACAAGGATAACAACAATAGTCATGTCAAAGAGGGTGGGTAAAGACCAAGAGGCTTCAACCCTATACAAAGAACTGTAGGCAACTAAGAAATGCTGAGAGTGGGAGAAATAGTTTTCCCCAGAGAAGGGCACACCATTGGTCATCCAATACCAATTGGTCAACCCTAAAGACATTCATATGAATAACATTATACAGACTGAAAAGGTCATATTTAGGAATACATATGTACAGTGCATATTAGCATGCAATAACAGTAAATGAAAAAGAGGCCATGAAATTGAAAGAGAGCATATGTAGACATATATATATATATATATATATATATATATGTATATATGTATATATATATATGTTTGCAGGAAAGAAAGCGAAAGGATAAAAGTGATTGTATTATAATCTCATAAAGAGAAGAGAAAGAAATTAAATATAAGATTAACCAGTACTGCTACTTCTAAGCATAAACTAAAAATAATTGAAATCAGTGAAACAAGAAGGCACTTGTATAATAGCATTCATTTCAACACCTTTCAGATAGCTAAAATCCTGAAAATAATGAAGGAGCTATCAGAAGATGAATGAATAAACACAATATGGTGTGCATGTATATATGACTGAGTAAACTATAAAAATGAATGTAATTTTGATACATACTAAAACATATACAAATCCTGAAGACATTTTGTTAAAAGTAATAACCCAGATATAAAACAAGTATTGTGTGAATCCAATAATATGAAATAGCTACAGTCAAATTCATATAGATAATTAGTAGAGTAGAACCTATCAGATTGAATACACTTCTCATTTTTTCAAGATAAAAACTTTAAAATCAACAAAAAAATTACATGAATATACTTAAGACTGTGGGATGAGTCAGTTAAAATGATTAACATAATTAATTTCATTATAAATAGATATTTACAATCCAAAGATTTAAGCATCTGAAAAATAGTAATTAGTAGAATAAAAACGTATATTTGGGGAAAAAAAAGGAGCATCTATCCTTTGAATGTAGCAACTGGGTTGTTATCATCTACAAAGCTCACAATTGTGAACACAATGATGTTATCAAAATTACAAATTTATTTCATAATGTTTCAAGTAAGTTTATGTTTTTGTGACATACTGCATTCACAGATATCTTGGAGTGCCTGTGGCACAGAGGTAACAGGTTGGACATCTGTATCAATCTAACCTAAATCAAACTTATGTGTTATTCAGATTTTTGGTTGTCATGACAAAATACATGGCTATAACAACCGAAAGTAGAAAGCATCAGAGGTTTAAGCCTATGGCCCAATGATTCTTTTGCTTTAACTCTTGTGAAGTTGACAATCATCTCAGTGTGTGTGTGTGTGTGTGTGTGTGTGTGTGTGTGTGTGTGTGCGTCAAAGTAGCATTGCTTGTCTCCTGTTGACCAGGAAGTAAAGAGTACTGGAAGGTGCCCACAACAGAGTATACATTTCTAGGAATCTCTGCCTGTGACCAATAACTTCTATATAGGATGTATTTTTGATAGATTAAGCCATTGATCAGACTAGTGTTCTCAGGATCAATCATTTCCCAGAATACAGTCTCCTAACAACCAAGTCTTTAACACAGGAGCTTTTTATGGCACACTTCATATCATAACAATGTATAAGACCTGTACATCAGAAACCTGAACAATGTTATTTTCTTTCAGAAACTAAGAAAATACCCATAGACATGGAGGTACATAGGATCTTAGATAAAAAATATGTACTTTAAATATTTTGATTCTTTTAAACTACTGTATAATCACAATAGAACAGAACCTTGCCAGGAAAGATTTAAGCCAAATTTAAAATTCAACTAGAAACAAACAAACAAAGAAAACAAGAATAATCAAAGGTACCTTGTAGAAGGAAACAAAATTTGACAATATAAACTATCAGATATATGAACATGTTATTTAAAAAAAGGTACTGAGGCAGTCTTATAACAGAAAATGCACAGAAGCATAGGCAAATAGATTAGACAAAAGAGCCAAGAAAGAGACCTACATATACACAGTCTTTTGAATTAAGACAAAGGGATACTGTAATAAAACATAGAAAATGTGTCTTCTAAAATCTGTGCTTGGTCAATTGTATATCCAGATGGAAAAATATCACTGACAAGACTTGTGAGTATCAAACCATATGCTAGGGATCTACAGGGAATTCCTGAAGTAGCTCCACAGAGACCTGTATTTGAATCTCCAGGGTCTGTTACTTCACACAAGATGTGATATTATGCAGATCTCACAGGCTTGTCTCATTTCCCTTTGAGGACCTCATCCACTGGGAATACACTCATCATGGTCCTAGATTCATCTTGAGGCTCTGCAGCCACTATGTGTTTCCCAAGAGGTTGGGCCTAGAACTCTTAGCATAATTCAGAAAGTAATGAACCAGAAATTATCATTTATCAGATATAGTATTAAAGAGTATTCATTAATATTTGAACAAATTACTAAGCATTTAAAAGAAAAATACTGTCAACTTCACAGGATCTAGAGTTACCTAGGATATAAGCCTCTGGGCATGTCTATGAGAGATCATCTAGATTAGGTTATACTCTGAACAAGCCTGTGTGGCATATATCCAGACTAGGTTAATTGGAATGGGAAGACCCACCCAAACTTGCAGACCCAAGAAGTGGAGAAAGAGACCTGAGTACTATTCTTCACTATCCTCTCCTTCCTGACTGGAGACACAATATGGCCAGCTGCCTCAGACTCCGGTCACCATGGCTTCCCTGCCACAATGAACTATAACTTTAGAGCTGTGATCCAAAATAAACATTTCTGTCCATAAACTACTTCTTAACAGGCATTTGGTTACAGCAAGCAGACAAGTAACTGATGCAGTAAATTGGTACTGAGAAGTAGGGCCACTGTTATGATAAATCTGAAAACATATTTGTAACACAAATCTTGGCTTGTTCTGTTTCTCTGATCTTTCAGCGTTCACCCCAAAATCTGGCTCCCGAGTTTTGTTTTTTTTTTTTTTTTTTCATTTAATAAGACCTTTTAAGATTTGTGCTACATCTGGTGCCCAACTTGTCAGGTACGGATTCACAAAAAAGCTACTTACCTGTGGCCTTGCAGGCTCCAGCTCAGGCCCAAGCTGCATGCAGCTGGATGTAGTGGTGCATGCCAGTAGAATTTGCTAAAGGAGACAGAAGCAAGAGGATCCCAAGTTCGAAGTCAGCCTAGGAGGCTTGCTGAGGAGAAGCTGTTGCTAGGGCTGGGCCACAAACAGTGGTGGCAGGACCATGGAAGTGGTGGCTTCTGCTCTGAGCTACAAGCTGCTTCTTATCATGTTGATGGTGATGGCGACGCTGCTACCAGAAATGAAGGGTTTACCTGCTTTTTCAGAGAACAATTGCCAGGACCATCATGTTACAAGAAAGCATCGGTAAAGGTCAGTTTGGAGAAGTTTGGTGAGGCAAATGGTTGGGAGAAACTGCTGTGAAGATATTCTCTTCTGGGGAAGAATGTTCATGGTTCTGAGAGACAGACATTTATCAGACTGTGATTGCTCCAAACCACAGAGGAGGGAAAAAAAATCTGCAGGGAACCATGATCATGCCTAACAGCAATTTTGAAATCTTCAAAAGGATAACAGGATCCCACAACAACGATTCCACATGGACAATAATAATATCACTAAGCTGACAAATATCACCCAAAAATCATCTTTGGACTACAGACTGCATAGCACAATTTTGAGATGGCTAGCTGATATCATCCAGCCTCACAGACTACATGAACAAGGACTTGAGATAAGCCCTGTACTCTTGCATTATGTAGAGACTGGATAACAAATAAAAGCTATCTCTCCCAGGAGTTGACAATTAACCCCCAACTTTTCTTTTCAGGATCCCCTAAAGATGTCTTCGCCCCCAGAAATCAGGAAGTAATTTAAAAAAATGATGCCCACATTCCCAAGAGGTGGGATGGGAGGTTTTTGGTCATTTGAGTTATGGATATTTTCATTGTTTATGGTGATTGGTTACAAGTTGTTAATTGTTAAAGTTCAGGAAAAAAAGCTAAACAAAGGAGATTAGATTCAGGGTTCTTGTTTTTTAAAAGAAAAAGAAAAAAAGGATATAGATAAGAGGTAGATTATTGAATCTACTCTGAAAAGAAAAATGAGAAGTTATAAAAATTATAAGATAAAAGGTAGAACATTGAATCTACTATTAAAAGAAAAAAGAGAGAATATGGATATGACAAGATAAAAAGGTAGATTATTGAATCTACTTTAAAAAAGGAACTACTTGTTTTAAATATTTTACATTGGACTGGACTTTTGTATATTGCATACAAATTTTGGACTCACCAAAATAGGGTAAGTAATGAAATTTTCTGTCCGAATCTGTCAAATGTTAATGGACTAGACATTGTTAATATAATTCTTGACTGTATATATTGTATATACTTACTGTATATAGTTTTTTCTTATATTACTTATAACTTTTTTTTTTAATTTTAGACAAAAAAGGAGGAAATGTGGATGATATATTGTGTATCCTAATAAACTTATCTGGGGATCAGAGAACAGAACAGCCACTAGATTAGACATAGAGGCCAGAAAATGGTGGCACACAGGCCTTTAATCCTATCACTTGGTAAGCAGAGATCCGTGTGGATCTCTATGAGTTCAAGGCCACACTGGAAACACCCAGGCATGATGACACACACCTTTAATCCCAGGAAGTGATGGCAGGAAACAGAAAGGTATATAAGGCATGAGGACCAGGAACTAGAGTCTTTTTAAGCTTTTAGGCTTTTAGAAGCAGTTCAGCTGAAATCCATTTGGGTGAGGACTCAGAAGCTTTCAGTCTGAAGATTCCTGGAAACAGGATCAGCTGAGGAGTTGGTGAATTGAGGTTGGCTGTGGCTTGTTCTGTTTCTCTGATCTTTCAGCGTTCACCTCTACATCTGGCTCCCGAGTTTTTTTTTGTTTTTTTTTGTTTTTTTTTGTTTTTTTTATTTAATAAGACCTTTTAAGATTCGTATTTACATATATTTCTTAGACCTTTAGAAATAGTCTGTGCGAGGAATGTTCAACACTTGAGAACTTTTGGCTTGAAAAGTTCTCTAATTTTTTTAATAAATATTTTTATTTTATAATTATTTTAATTTTTACATATCATCCACAGATTCCCCTGTCCTCCCGCCTCCTACCTCCCAGTCTTCCTCCCCAATGCACCCCCCATTCCCACCTCCTTCAAGGCAAGGTCTACCCTGGGGAGTCAGTCCAGCCTGGTAGATTCAGTTGAGGCAGGTCCAGTCCCCTCCTCCCTGCACCAAAGATGAGCAAAGTGTCTCAGCATAGGCCCTAGGTTCCAAAAAGCCAGCTCATTCACCAAGGACAGGTCCTGGTCCCACTGCCTGGGGGCCTCCCAAACAATTCAAGCTCATCAACTGTCTCACTTATACAGAGGGCCTGGTCCAGTTCCATGGGGGCTCCTCAGCTATTGGTTCACAGTTCATATGTTTCTGCTAGTTTGGCTGTTTGTCCCTGTGCTTTTTCCAATCATGGACTCGATATCTCTTGCTCATATAATCCCTCCTCTCTCTCACTGATTGGATCATGGAGATGCAAATCAAAACAACTCTGAGATACCATCTTACACCCGTCAGAACGGCTAAGATCAAAAACACTGAAGACAGCTTATGTTGGAGAGGATGTGGAGCAAGGGGAACACTCCTACACTGTTGGTGGGAATGCAAACTTTGGACATCAATGTGGTGCTTTCTTAGAAAACTGGGAATCAACCTCCCTCAAGACCCAGCTATACCACTCTTGGGCATATAGAATGCTCAAACATACCACAAGGACACATGCTCAACCATTTTCATAGCAGCATTATTTGTAATAGCCAGAACCTGGAAACAACCTAGATGCCCTTCAGCTGTGCAGTTAAGTTATTCATAGGCTCTTAAACAAGTTAAGATTTTCTATTTTATCTTGATAGCCCCATGTTTTCAAAGCATGATCAGAAACATATTTTTATCCGTATTATCTGGCAAACTTATGAAAATGGAAGCATTTTTTTTTCCATTTTTGTAGCAGTGTTCAATCAAGTGAGACTTGTGCCACATTTGATGTCTCACTCTAACTAATTATTACACATTCTAATTGCCTTTGCTTATCTGCAGCCATGGAAGGTTGTTGCTATTTTTGTGCTTTGAATGTCATTGCTATTTGAGGTTATATTAGTTTTTCTTTAAATCATGTACAAACAAAGTGTAAGGTGAAAATTCACAGCATGTTTTCTCTTGGGTAACAAAAAAAAAAAAAGGAAGGAGAAAGTGATGTTGCAAAAAAGGTATCTCAACCTTGGCATCATTGCTGATCTTACATCTTTCTAAAGATGCCTGAAAGAGAACTCATGAGAGGTCAAGGTCCATTAGTGAGTGATGAAGTATACATATTAGGTCCACAAATTATGATGTTTGAACCAGGAGCAACTCACTACCTACAGTGTTACCAGAAATGCTTTGTTTTACACCATTGTTTTAATTCTTGTGTTGTCTCTTAGAAATTCTGCATGTCAGCTCAGAAATCTGTTTTAATCTGACTTTCAGTTGATTACAATATGTGCTCTAGTTTGAAAATGATTTGTAGAGAAAATTATTTTGAGAAATACAGGTGTGAAGGCATCACAGGGAAGATGCCTAAGCATATTTAAATAGTGATGAAAGAGAGTCTGTACTGAAGAAATGTGTTGAAAATATAGTAATAAAAGTGAAATTCCACTGGATAATGTTCTTCAGCAGTCACGAGGCAATGAAATTCAATCACAGTTCAAAGCAGAGGGCTATGCACGCATTGTAATAAAATGAAAAGCAAAAAGGATGCGTTCAGATAATAACTTCTAAAATTATTAAATCCTTTTTATAAGCCAGATATCATTCTCAAATGTCCACAAGGACACATCCTTATATTGTTTCAACAACCTTGTATAAACTATTATTATTACTATCCCTTTGATGAATAGATAGAATTACAGAGGTTAAATAACTTTCCCCAAATTGTAAATAACATGTGACAATGCTAGACTTAGGACAAAGACAATTGTGTTTAGAAAGAATATTCTTTATTATTATTTATTGCCACTATATTTTAATTTATTTTGAGACAGTGTCTCAATGTGTAGCTCTTGCTGGCCTGTAGTTCACTATGTACATGAAAATGGCTTTAAACTCACAAAGATCCCCTTGCGTTTGCCTATCAAGTACTAGGGTTAAGAGCATGTACCACCATGGTTGACTAGAGTCAAAATTTTAATCATTATACTTTGATATATATTTGATTCATGTATAGTTATTTATCATATAGATTTTTTTGTCTCAATATAGAGTCTCATGTAGCTCAGGTTGGCCTCAAATTCATCATGTTGCTGAGGGTAACCTTAAAATTATTTTTATTAGATATACTTACCTTCTGAATGATGAAATTTCAGGTTTATGCCACCATGTCCAGCTGCTTAGTAATTTGCTACTCATCTATTTATTTATTTATTTATTTATTTATTTATTTATTTATATATTAGGATTTCTATTCATAGCTTAGGATTCCTGGAAATCCCTATGTATCCCAGAGTGGACTTAATTTTATGATCATCCTCCCTTAGCCTTTCATTTCTGGGATTCTGGAACGTACCATCACATCCAGCCTAAGGTAGGCTTTCACATGACAGAATTCCTGTGGAGTAGCTTGTACTTCCCCCCAAGAAATATGTGGAGAATGAGTCAGATGGAGAGATCAGATATTTAAACACAATGGAGATGATTAAAAAACAGAGGAGATAAAAGAAAATTGAATTTAGTAACTGGTTATTTAGAGTCCATCCCAAATACTATTCATAATGTTTCTTCTGGTGGTAAGCAGCTGTCTATAATCAAGGAAGCACCAGAACAGTGTTTAATAGGGGGTTCAGATTTTGCCAAAATGTTACAAAAGAAAGTAGAGAATTGAGATGTTTTCTGGACTGGCATGGATTGCATAGACGTATGGAAATAACAGACAAGCTGAATGTAGATGGAAATTAAAATATATCACTTATATTGTCAAGAAAGTTAGAAAAGAAAAATGCACATATTCTCACATCTATTTTTAATTCTCTGTTCTCTGGAAAGTCTTTAGCCATATGCATGAATATTTTACATCATTAAAGCATACCGTGCCTTCAATTTTGTCCTGCTTCTTCACTTAGGATACATTTTTGCATTTGCTATACTTTATGTTTACCATTTTTAATGGATGTTTTAACATCCTGTATAGCATAACCTACTCGATCCTACCTGTATGTGGCACCAATAAAGCCTCCATTTTAAATTTTTATATCTTTGAGTACATAGATATTTCCGGATAGGGATTTTTCATATTTTAATAGCTTTCTCAAAGTAATTCCATGAGTGAGGTTATTAAAAGAAAGGATATGTGCAGTTCTGTTGCCTGTATGCTGATATTGCTATCTAGAATAACTATTTAAATTTCCCTTGCCACCAGAAAAGTGGGACTATGCCAGTTTCTCTACATGCCCCCATTAACACATTTTCAAAAAATGTAGTTGAATTCTTTTTCTAGCTTCTGTGAATAATAACCAACCTTTGGCCTTATTGTACTTATTACTTTTATTATTAGTCAGTTCAATAGGTTTGTATATGGATATTTGTCATATATTTCATTTTGAGTGAAATTTATTTTCATACATTTTTATTTGTATTTAGTCTATTATGGCTGGTATTGTTCTTATTTTAATAAATTTAATAAAATAAAAGTCGACCATAAAATCCTTTCCCTCAGAGATCATAAACACAATAGATTCTTGAAAAATGAAAGATAAATTCCATGCAATTCAAAGCGCTTATTTTTTATGACTTTGGAAATATTCACATATTAGTGTGGTATTCATATATGGTAGAAGAGAAATATTTTGCAATGTTAAATAATTCATATAATTCTTCAATTTGAAAGTATTGAGCTATCAATATGATACACATTAAATGTGACATTGATTTATGTTAAATAATAGAATAGTGAATACTTTATTCATAAGGGTAGGCAATAAAAACATTTATAAAAGTCCGATAAAAGTTAAACTTTATCTCATAATTTATTTTAAATTTCAGTGAATATTGGATTCAATAAAATGTGAATAACTGAAATGTCAAGTTGTATTGCAACTATAAACAAACACCAAATATATATATATATATATTTTATTTTACACATTTCCTTATTTATAATTGATGAAAATATCAAATTTTGTAGATGTTAATTGCAATGATCTTTTAGTTTTGCATTCTTTAGATAATAAATATCAATAAACAGCAAATGTAAAGCAATTATAAAAGAAGAATGATTTTACTGAAATAAAAGGAAGTTCATATTGTGGAACAAAATGCAACTTATACATTATGAATATATAACCTGCTGAGCTATCTGCCTGACCTCCCTACTATGCATGCATTACTATTTAAGGTATTTATGTGTAAATATCAGAAATATTTGGTCAGATTTGAAATTTTGATAACTTGCAAACTTTTAGCCATATAAAATTTATGGCTTTATACATACATTAAAAACTTGTTGTGATGGTTATATTTTGTTAGATTCATTTAAAATTTATAAATAATTGCACATGTGTATGTGGCACTTTATATTTAATCTTGCTCCAGACCCTGTAAGTGTTAATCATGAGCTAATATATAATAGTTATCTGAGAAAATTTTTAAATATACAAATGAGATCACAATTTAAATGAAAACATGAATTTACCACACATGTAAAATGCTAATCTTAAGTTAATGCTAATTTTAATATAAAGAACTATTTCTATCAAAACCATTACTCAAACAGAGTGGTCTTTCCTAGTATAGCACAGATAAAGAAAAAATTCCAGCTGGATGTTGGGGCACACACATATAATCCCAGCACTTGAGAAGCAGAGACACTTACATCACGGATGAAGCCGACCTGATATACAAATTCAGTTTTAAGCTAGCCACAGTTAATAGTAAGCATCTGTCTCAAAAGGAAAAAGAAAAAGTTGGCATAAATGTACAATACTTTAAAGTCTTCATAAAATGTATTAACTGAAAACCCAAATACTTAAACAGAGTATTTTTCTAGGCACCTTTTCCCCAAATTTATATCACCATAACAATCTGGTGGAACAGAAACTGAGAGACTATAATTGTCATGCCTTATGCTACTTTTATTCATTGTTAGAATACATATAAGAATTCATTCTCTTAAAGATATAATAATCACTTCTAGAAAAAATGGAGTTGGAGCCATAAATGTTAGAAGAAATAGACTATATTTACAAGGGAGGAAAAAGCAATATCTGTGTTAGAGGTTCTCCAAAATGACTGGTTAGAACTCTGTAGTTATGGAGCCTCAGAATACTGCAGATCCTGGGATAAATTATCTTACATTATTTTTAATTTCCTTAATAGGCATTTATTGCCCACCTCTGCTTCTGACATAACAACATTATGACTATCACAAGAATCTTTTGAAATGTACTAACAGATTACTAGATTCCACCCATTCAAAATCTCAGAAAGCCATCCAATAAGTGTCCAGGATCCATAGCTGATGTTTTCCAGCATTTATTTTGAAAATTACAAATGAGATTTATTAAGGTTAAAAATTTTGGAGAAGTAAACTGTTTGTGACATTTTGAAAAATTAGAAAATATGAAACCAATTTATTTGGATGGCTGAAATCATGAAATACCAGTGAAATTCTATGGTTTTAAGGTATCTAAATTTTAACACATAGTAACTAGTCATAAGTAAGAACACGGTTTTCCAGCATTTTTAAAACCCACCTACTTTATGTCTCCGCCAGTGTGTTTGAAAACTGCTTTGATTTTTATTTTCTTTTTTTCTGTAACTATTGCATCCCTATGCAACTGTGTTCCTGTGCCATGGTCATTCATATTTATCTCTTCTTCATTTTGCGGTAATAACTATATCGCCTTGACACATGTGACATAATGTTTCATGTCTTAGCTCCGTGATATTTCTTAGCATTCACACTTTTGGTTTATGTGCAATTCATTGCAAAATAAATTCCCAAATTTTAAGCAGCTTTGCATTTTGAACAGCTGCTGTGTGACTTTTCCTGGGGGTTCTATTTCTAGTTACTCTAGACAGAAAGTGCAACAGCAGACCAAAGCTATCGTTCTACCTGAGTCTAGCCTGATCAGCCAATGAGTCCAGCAAGGGTTATTTACAGAAGCATTGGCAACTAACTACAGCTACATCTCAAAGAAAAGTCTGCCATTTCCATTTCTACAGGAAAATGTTAGTGGGCTCAAGCTTGAGGGGGTCCTTTGTAAGTAATCATGGGCAATCACAGCTGCTTTAGTTTCTGGAGGACAACAGCCATGTCATGTTCAGAAGATAGACTTCTATAGCATTTTGTCTTTATAATTTTACAGGGAATTACCAACACTGAACAAAGTAATCACACACACACACACACACACACACACACACACACACACGCACATGCACAGTTACTCTGGGTTAATCAACAAGGTTGTCATTGATTTTCACACTTTTCTGTCTAAATCATAATACTTGACTTTGAAAAATATTATTCTGATAAATAGAACTAGAGTTTGTGAGACATATACATGCCTAGTTTTGGATATCTTATTTAAGAAAATTATATATGTTTAAATTAAATATGCTTTCTACTTAAATTAAATTAGATAGAAAGGGTGATATTTACCCAGAATAACAAAATTACTTGTTATAAACATTTTTTATTTTATTTTAATTTTTTGTTCACTTTATATACCAACCACAGTTCACCTCCCTCTCTTCCTCCCTCTCCCCCTCCTACTTCTCAGAGAGGGTAAGGCCTCCCATGGGGAGTCAACAAAGTCAGGCACATCAAGTTGAGGCAGGCCCAAGGCCCTCCCTCCTGCATCAAGGCTGAGCAAGGTAGCACACACCTATAAACACCTGATTTTTGACAACGAAACCAAAAATGTACGAAGGAAAAAAAAGAAAGCATTTTCAACAAATGGTGCTGGCATAACTGGATGTTGGCATATAGAAGAATGCAAATAGATCCATATCTGTCGCCATGCACAAAACTCATGTCCAAGTGGATCAAAGACTTTAACATAAATCCAGTTACACTGAACCTGATAGAAGAGAAAGTAGGAAGTAGTCTGGAACAAATTGGCATAGGAGATCACTTCCTAAGTATATCACCAGTAGCACAGACACTGAGAGCAACAATCAATACATGGGTTCTCCTGAAACTGAGAAGCTTCTGTAAGGCAAAGGACATGGTGAATAAGACAAAACGGCAGTCTACAGAATGGGAAAAGATCTTTACCAACCCCATATCTGACAGAGGGCTAACCTCCAAAATATATAAAGAACTCAAGAAACTAGACATCAAATTACCAAATAATCCAATTAAAAAATGGGATACAGATCTAAACAGAGAATTCTCAATGGAAGAATCTCAAATGGCCAAAAGACACTTAAGCAATTGCTCAACATGTAGTTAAAGTTTTCTCAGGTCCTGCCCAGCCCCACAGACCTAGCAGTCACTTATAAAATCACTCAGAAGCTTATATTAATTAAAACTGCTGGGCCATTAGCTCAGGCCTACCACTGACTAACTCTTAAATTTAAACTCAGCCCATTTCTGTTAATCTATATGTTGCCATATGTTCTATGGCTTTACCTATGTGCCGTTATATGCTGCTCCCTGGACTGCGAGCTGGCCTCTTCTGATTAAAAAAACCTCCCTGCTTTCCCACAATTCTCCTTGTTTGCTTATCCTGCCTATACTTCCTGCCTGGCTACTGGCCAATCAGCATTTTATTTATCAACCAATCAGAGCAATACATTCATAGCATACAGAGCAATATCCTTCATCATCAACATCTTTGGCTATCAGGGAAATGCAAATCAAAATGACTTTCAGATACCATCTTACACTTGTCAGAATGGCTAAAATCAAAAAAATGATGACAGCTTATGTTGGAGAGGATATGTAGTAAGGCGAATATTCCTCCACTGTTGGTGGGAGTGCAAACTTGTACATCCACTTTGTTATAAACATTTTTTTAAATAGGTCAAACATGAGAATTTTCAGGAGACAGAAGCAGAAAAAATTATTAGCAATAATACAAATACATAATTTGCTTCTTTTTATAATCACCATCTCTTTTAGATATGAAAATGATTTCATAATATTTTCTATGGAGCAAATAAGGTAAGTTTGTATTGATTATAATACAAGTACTCTTTCTTAGTTTAAAATTTTTTGGTAATTTAGAATGTCACTTTTCTGTTTCATAACTCATTATCAAAACTGTGCTTAAATTCAAGGATTGTTGCCAAGCTTGAAAAACTTTTATCAGGTATTTGCCATTTGTCAACTGCATTTAAATTATACTGTCTGCTCACAAGTGCTAAATCATCTTAGAATAGTCAGCTCATATCTTATTGTAATCAGTGTCTTCCTTTTTTATAGGATTTTTTTAAATTTTATTTTCACTAATGTCAGTAAGTCATATAAAATCAGCAAGAAATTTAAAATTAACTGTTTTCCCAATGCAGTCATATGATTCATTCCTGATTAATTACATTAATAACTTTAAGGGATTGTTCACTATTTCTCTTCAAAATTTATTTCGTCCTTTTAATGAGCTATTGTTTACTTACATCTGAATTTTTATAAATTACTTACTTCATGATATCAGGAAACTGTATTATAATTATTGTGTTATATTTATCATCTATTATGGGTTCTTTATTTTTATTTGTTTTGGTCTTTTCAAGACAGGGTTTCTCTGTAGTTTTGGTGCCTGTCCTGGATCTTGCTTTGCAGACCAGGCTGGCCTTGAACTTACAGAGATCTTCCTGGTTCTGCCTCCTAAGTGCTGGGATTAAAGGTATGTGCTACTGTCACCTGGCTCATCTGTTATCTTAATCTGAATTTCCTTCCATAAGCTTCAAAACAGCCATAAATGTTATTCTTTGTATCTGTCTATATGGAGAATTCATAATTTCTCATTCATTCTATGGAAACATTTCAGTATCTTTTTTAAGACTCAGTGAAAATAGCATAGCTTTAGACCTTACCCTCAGGGCTAGCCTGAAAGCACAGCCTGATGACCTGTGTTTGGTCCCTCAAACCCACTAGCTCCTGTAAGTTATACTCTCTGACCTCATGCACACTGTAGCATGTGCTACCCTCACCACCACCCCACAAACCAGCAAAGCAAACCTGGAGCACCCAGAACTCTACATACAAAATCAATAAGTAAATAGATGCTTAAAAAATCTGCCCCTCAATAGCATCCTCAAAGAAGGAAAGGAAGTTGAATTGTGGAGGGGCGGGGGGTGGGGGGGGAATGCTTCCAACAGATGTTAGAATGCCTCATGCATTAAATTTTAAAAGTACAGGTCATCATGTGACCATATTAGTGGAGCCAGGTTAATTTGGGTAAACTTTCCATGATGTGAAAAAAATGTGTTTCTTTATGCTATTTTAGGGGCATGGCATGACAGTGGCACTCATCAGTTCATGCACAGCACCTGTGGTTGCCTACATAGGGCCTATATAAGAATGAATTAGTAACTTTCAGTCATAGTTGGGAAAGAGGCTCATAATGGCCATCCTTACCTCCCTGCCTCAGGGAGTTAATTGTAGTTGAGGACTACTGGAGGACAGGAAGTCTTTTGTGCTTGTGTACCCTTGGTAAGTTACACATGGTCTACTGGTTACTTTCGTACCCATACCTATGTGAGCAGCACTGGTTAAAATTAGTAGTTCAAAAGAAAACAGAAAATCAAAACAAAAAGATGTAAATGTGGAATTTGGACTTGGAGGAGGAGGGTTTGATGGAGATGGAAGAAGATAAAGCAGGGTCGAGGAATGAATGTGGCCAGAATGTATCACAGACACTATGAAATTGTCAAAGAACAAGTTAATAAAAATTTGTTTCATTTTAAAATGATGTGGAAAGATTTATACAACCAATTGTTTCAAATTAATGTTAAAAAACTTTCATTGCATTCTTCATGTTTTTATAGTTTAATATGATTTAAGATATTGCAGTTAGAATGACCCTCAGCTGATTTAAGTATTTTACATGGTCATATTTAATAAGACAACACAGCTCAGGGATTTTGTGGGACTTGGTCAAGGTTACACACTTGCACCATTGTTAGTTATTGTAAGCAATAAGTACTTAGAGCTATTAAATAGTCGTATTTGGAGGTGTTCAAGTGCCCATTATTCCACCAGGAAATAAGAGCAGAGAAGCAACAGTATGAATATGAAAGAATATTTCTACTTCTGATAATACAAATAATACTCTTTGTAGAATCCTATTTAGACACAATAAGCAAAAATAAGTATATGGATTGGAACCCTGTATCCCAACTACCACAGATAAATATTACTGACTGGGTGTTATAATACAGTTTTTTTTTAAATTGGGATACTTCCAAGTTTTTATTTTTGTAGAAAACTTTCTCATGGATGACTTTATATTAAATTTGTTACATGTCTATAATTATTTTGTAAGAAAAAATTCCTGGGATGAGATTCTGCAAGTTCTGGTATGTAGGCTAACTTGATTTCAAGAAATACCTCATTAAATATCCTTTCATAATAAATGTGTTATATTTCTCCTCTATATCATATGAAACATTTTACATAAGAAGGTATGCTTAGTCATTCAGAAATACATATTTTGAAGATGATGAAGCTTTCCAATAGATGTTATCATGCTCTTGGAAATATTAAAATATTCTATGTAGCCAGGAATCTCTTTTGAATCATTTCTTTGTTATGCCTAGTGTTGTTGATTTTTTATATATTGAAGTGAAAGTTTATGGGAAAACACATATAAAAATAACAGTAGTCTACACTGTACTAGAGAAGTATAGCAGTGATGCTTATATGCAGTAATATATCAGATAATTCTACTACATTTTATGATACTTGAGGTAGCTGGAAAACTACATCATTGAAGATCTAGAAATAATAGATATATACAATTCTGGATGGATGGGTAAGAATGCAACCCAACATTAATTAAAGTTTTGCTTAGGTATGGAAGTGCCTGTCACATGAAAACAATTACTTAAAATTTAACCAAAATTCTAGTGAGGTCTATAAGAGACAAAGAAGAGCATATAGGTAATGTGTCATTAATCAATATAAAATATAAATACAATGAATTTTTGTGTGAATCATGAAATTTGGAACACATATGGGAGCCATTTTTGTTGTTGTTAATTTGGTTTTTTTTTACACCAGTTACCTTGTAGAGAAAGTCTTTGTAACACAGTTATCATTTTGTCTGGATTAAGCTCAATGAATTTCCATAACAGCCCAACAAAGCAAATGCTCTTTAAAAGATTGGCCACTTTTCAACAGGGAAGAAATGCTTAATCAACATATTGTTAGGTTGTATCTGCAGGGATTCTAACAACAAATTTCACTAAGAAATCCCTTTAGAATAACAACAACTACAAACGGCCCTACACTGGGTCCACATATATTAGTTTTAAAATAAATGCAATCTTATGAGAAAAATGCTAAACTGGGATAGCTATGTAACTACAGATTATATATTTCAGAGAAAACAATGTGTACTTAAAGAACAGGAAATCTCATGGGACACATTTCCTTGTCACTGTGATACAAACGCTAGGGAATTTTGTTTCTACTGCTGCAGTTTTAATTGCATCTAGTAAACCCTGGTCCAGTTAAAACAGCAAAACAATGATGGTCAAAGATGAAGATATATGAAGGCGGTACATAAGAACTATAAGCAAACCCAATAAACAGAACAAAGCAAGGTTTGATTGTTTTGCTTGACATAACAGTGAAGAATAGATCTTAAATTTTATTTTACATTACTAGTTTTAGTTACTCATTTATCCACTTAGAGCACTTAAGTATACTTGTTTTGAAAATCCTATTAATTACAGTCACTCCTCTCAGAACAGTGTTTTGTATAAAGCAGTATTATGCGAATGTTTACTGATATCAAAACAGTAACAAAATCTCATGCATGATGAGTTATACAATCTAAGCAATGCAGGCTGAGGGAGAATTTACAACATGTAGAAATATAGATGAATGCAGTGGAGAGAATAAATGGGGGCATCCTTGTGACAATATGAGGTCTGGAGGTGGCCTTGTTGCTTTCTCCCTATGACAGTAGGTGGTTACTCAGACACTCAAACACAGAAATAGCTGACCAGATGAACTACAGGTACAATCTAGTGTATGATAGCTGTGATTACTCTGTGATCCTCTAAAGAGAAGAGTGTGTAGTGGATGCCTAGGAGCTAGAAGGACACATTGGTGGCTTATTCTAGTTGAATTTGAAGGCCATTTAACTCTAGGCATGAACATATATCAAAAAGGCATGTCTCATTTAGCTGTTTTCACATCCCAGTTGACCTGTCCAGACAGTGTAAGATTGTTCAGTCATCCAACAGAACTATTCTTACAAACATGAGAACTGTTTAATAGCATATTTGTGTTGTTCATTTAACATCAACCTCCAGTTCTTCTGGTTTACTGTTTTGTCATTTCCACCTCATCCTAAAGGCCAGCACTGAACAGGGAATGCTCTCTCACCAAAGCAGGCACCAGACCAGAAAATTTACTTTTATTTGCAGCCCTGCAAGAAATTGGAGCAAAATCACACCTTATCTAAGGTTCCAGTTTCCTGCTGCTCAACTCTGCTTGCCCGTGGGTAGTCGTCTAGACAGCATACCAAGTGAGGGCTTTCTAGTGCTGCTGAAGGTGGATTCAACATCTGCGTACTAGAGATGAAGAACCCAGAGCTGCAGACTCAGGCTGTGCTTTTGCACACCTGAAAAGCCAGAGGCACCTGGGGGGGGGGGGGCTGTACATGACAAGCTGTGCTTTGAGAACCCCCTCCCCCCACGAAAGAGACTCTTGTGGCTGAATTTAAAGAGAACTTTCTGAGAGAAGGTGGTATGTCCTACAGAAGAAACTCATTGCCTGTGATGTCTTCACACTACTGTTCCAATTGCAAGTCCCCCTTGGGGGAGAAAACAGTGTCAAAATTCCTTGAAGGTCTTTTTTACTGATAAGTTAGGATGCAAAGTATTTTATTTTTAATCTTCTAAAACTTGGAAACAAGGTAGTCAAGATTAAATAATACAGCTTTCCAAAGTTGAATGTGCTCATTTGGAGCTCAGGCTTTTCTCTCCAAACCACAAAAGTAGTTTCTTTAAATTTCTTGGTTGGAACACTCGATTCTGATAATCTGTGGAGATGAACGGGTTAACCTGAGCTGTAGCATTCCTTTTCATTCCCCTCAATAAGTTCTTTTTGTAAACTTTAGAAGGGTTGTTCTAGCCTTACTCACTTTCATTCCAAAGGTCTCCTGAGAAGTTATATATCATGTGGAGGACTCCAACTTCACTCTTACCTTAGAAATTGACACAGACACAATCTCTGTGCTTTGTTCTTGTATTAAGAGGAAAAGAATTGATTACGAGATGCTCCAAGCATCTTCTAATTATCTTATTATCTTGATATGCTGTCACATGTTGACATTGTCCCCCGTGAGGACTGTGTTTTTTCTCACCCTGTGTTATCATTCACTTCTTGGTGGGATATGTCTCTTAGGCATCCAGGACTGTGTTTTTTCTCACCCTGTGTTATCATCTACTTCTTGGTGGGATATGTCTCTTAGGCATCCACTCTTGTTTTTGAAGGTATGTCTGAAGTTCTGTAGTTTGGTGCCAGAGAACTAGGGCAGCTGTAGGTCTATCTCTGTTAATAGTGAATTTATCTGTTTTTCTTATACTTCAAAATTATAGTTGATTAGCAGTAAGGAAAGGTATGAATCAAGTATAGAACATAGTTACCAGTTAAGTGAATGAGCAATAACAATCATAGCTCTTGTCTTTGAGGAATGTATGGTAAGGGGTATATATTTCTGAAAGAAAATCTAATTTACAAGGCACTGTGAAATACAATTATTAATATTGGATTAGGATAATCAAATAGAACTGGAGATGGGTCATGAAATATAAGCTGAGCAATTGGTGCTCTCCTTCTGTAGACAGTTTCCATTAAAATGAACTACTTGAGCTTAGGCTTCATAGGTATTATTTTATCCAGCAGTGGTGAGGAAAATGAATTTCATTAACTTTGTAAAAGACACAACCAAAACAGAAATTAAACTTTGAATCTAGGTTCTTGTATTGTCAAAGCAATTAGTCTTTTCACCACTCCTTCACATCTTCCTAGTGTAGAAAAAGTTACACAAACAGACCAAGAAAAAGAAATATTTACAATGGCTTAATAGCTAGTGCAGTGGCTTTGCCTCAGACAAAGTTCAAAATAGAATGAAGTGAGATGGCATATTGCATTCAGATCAAAACGTATCATAGCATTATCAGTGGATGAGACTCTCTGAGGCTTAAGCAAGTGGAGAGAACTGGAAACAGACATGTGGTTTGATTCTATTCCAATGTCTATGTCAGAACTAAGCATAGCTTCCGATAGGTTTTCTGGCTTTTAATGCCCAGTTGAAGCAGTGTCTGTGGGATCTCACTAGACTCTGCTAATGAATACATTGGCTCAGTGAATATTAATTGAATAGCTACTCTGGCACACTGTGTTCTAGGTGCTGTAGATCATTCAGTCAATGAGATGTGCCAAGTTTCTGAAGACAAGAAACTTAAATTTGTGGTGGGAATGAGACAGAAAACAAATAGTATGGTCAGTAGTGAAATGGATTAGGAAGAAAGCACTAGTGGAGTAGAGGGATAGTGAAAATGTTTCATCACTTTCGTTACAGTGAAGGACTTTAAAGAAATGAAGGTTAAGCAGAAATACACAGTTGGAGATGTGAAATTTTACAAACAGATGCCTGTAGGTAAACATCCTTAGGTCCTCTATTTTCCAGTCAGTTTCAGCAGTATTTCACGTTGAGAATTATGGAGGATTCCACATATGGCTAGTCTTGGATCTTTAGCTTACTCATTTATAAGAACATATTTGTGGCATCACTGATGGCAAGAACAACATATATCCTTACTTTCCTTGGCATCTAAAACCCCTTAGTGTGTTAATCAGCTTCTTATCACTACTCAAAATCACCTGAGAAAATAAACTTAAGGAAGGATTCATTTTGACTCAGCAGTTTCAGAAGTTTCAATTTATAGTGTTCTGGCTCCATTGCTTTGGGTGCAAGGCATTATAGTTGCAAGTGTGAGGAGGACATTGCTCAAAGAAACAGGAAGGGATCTGGGACAAAGTATGTTTCAGAAGTATGACTAAGATGATTTAATTACTCCACGAATGCCTCACCTCCTAGAGTTTTCATCCTTCCTCACAAATTAACTAGTGACCAAAAAAAAAAAAAACCCACATGAGCTTATGGGAGGCATTTCATAAACCATCACACTTAGCACATGGCTATATTGTTCTTCTCAATAGCTCAGAGGATATTTCTCGGTCTTTATATTTGGGCTAAAATTCTGTGACTTAATGTGGCCATTATAATGCAGCAAATGATGGTTCTCTTCTGAGTCTAGACCTCCAAAACCTTCACACATCTATTCCTGTTTTAGGATCCTTACCTTTTCCATAAGAAAAAAATGAGTTGTTTAACCAAAAGACATGAATCAAACCATGTGAAAATGATTCTATTCTATTTCTCTCTGTGACGAAATCCTAGTTAAGAGGTAAGAAAGCCATCATTAGCCAAGTTGTACTTCGTTACTTAAAAATCCCTGAGTGACAGTCTTTATTAATATGAGAAATTTCCAGGTAATATATTGGCATGGGATCAAACTATTGTGTTATTAGTGAAGGTCATTGATTTTAGAATGACTTTGTGTCTTAGTTAGGTTTTCTTTTGCTGTCATAAAACACCATGACCAAAGAGGAAGTTGGGGAGGAAAGAGTTTATTTGGCTTACACTTCCATATCACTGTTCATCTTCAAAGGAAGTCAGCAAAAGAACTCAAACAGAACAGAATCTGGAGGCAGAAGCTGATGCAGAAGCCAAGGAGGAGTGCTGCTTATTAGCTTGCTCCTCGTGGCTTACTCCTGCTTTCTTATAGAACCCAGGACAATCAGGCAAGGGATGACACCACCCACAATGGGTTGAGCCCTCTCCCATCAATTGCTAATTAAGAAAATGCCCTACAGGCTTTCCTATGCCCAATCTTTTTTTTTTTTTTTTTTTTTTTTTTTTTTGGTTTTTCGAGACAGGGTTTCTTTGTGTAGCTTTGCGCCTTTCCTGGAGCTCACTTGGTAGCCCAGGCTGGCCTCGAACTCACAGAGATCCGCCTACCTCTGCCTCCCGAGTGCTGGGATTAAAAGCGTGTGCCACCAACGCCCGGTTTCCTATGCCCAATCTTATAGAGGCATTTTTTCTTTCCGTTCCTTTCCTTTGCTTTGCTTTCCTTTCCTTTGCTTTGCTTTGCTTTGCTTTGCTTTCCTTCTCTCTCTCTCTCTCTCTCTCTCTCTCTCTCTCTCTCTCTCTCTCTCTCCCTCCCTCCCTCCTTCCTCCCTCCCTCCATCTCTCTCTTTCTTTTTTTTCCTTTCTTTCATTCTTTATTTTACATTTCAAGCACAGTTTTCCCTCCACCCTCTCCTCCCATTCCTTCCCCCAACTTCCCCTCCACCCCCTCAATCCATTCCTCCTCTGTATCTGTTCAGAAAGGGGCAGGACTCCCATGGGTATCAACAAAGCATGGCATATCAAGTTGCAGTAAAACTAAACATCTCTGATTACATTTAGGCTGGGCAAGGCAATCCAGTTTGAGGAACAGGTTTGCAAGAGCCTGCCAAAGCATTAAGGATATCTCCTACTCCCATTGTTAGGAGTCCCACAGATAGACCAAGCTTCACAATTGTTACATATATGGAGAGGTCAGTCCTATGTAGGCTCCTTGGTTGTTGGCTCAGATTCTGTGAGTTCCTATGAGACAGTTTAGCTGTTTCTATGGATTTTCTTGTTATGTTCTTGACCCCTCTGGCTCCTATGATCCTTCCTCTCTTCAGCAAGATTCCACAGCCTGATGTTTGGCTGTGGGTTCTTTGTTTCTATCTGTTCCATCAGTTACTGGATGAAGACTCTGATGAAAATTCGGGTAGTCACCAATCTAATCACAGGAGATGGCAAAATCGGGCTATGTATCACTATTGATAGGAGACTTAGCTGGGTTCACCCTTGTAAAGTTGTGGGTGTTTCCCTTGCATCAGGTTTCTATGTATCCCACAAAAGCACCCCCTTTCCAGTCATCTCATTCAGTACTCTCACCCTCTGTCCACCCATCAACCCAACCCCATAAGTTCCCATCCCCACGTGGCCCCAGTCCACACAGAAGATCTCTTCTATTTCCCCTTTCCAGTGAGATCATGCCTCCCCACTTAGGCCTTCCTTATTACTTAACTTCTCTGGGGCCATGGATTGTAGCCAGGTTATCCTTTACTTTACACCTAATATCCTCATATAAGTGAGTACATACCATGTTTGTCTTTCTGTGTCTGGGTTACCTCATTCAAGATGTTTTTTTTTTCTAGTTCCACGCATTTGCCTACAAATTTCATGATGTTATTTCTTTTAACAGCTGAGTAATACTCCATTGTGTAAATGTACCACATTTTCTTTATCCATTCTTCAGTTGAGGGACATCTAGGTTGTTTCCAGATTCTGGGTATTACAAATAAAGCTGCTATGAACACAGCTGAGCAAGTGTCCTTGTGGTATGATTGAGCATCCTTTGGGTATATGGCCAAGAATGGTATTGCTGGGTCTTGAGGTAGATTGATTCCCAATTTTCTGAGAAACCACCATACTGATTTCCAGAGTGGCTGTACAAGTTTGCCTTCCCACCAGCAATGAAGGAGTGTTTCCCTTGCTCCACATCCTCTTCAGCATAAGCTGCCATTTGTGTTTTTGATTTTAGCCATTCTGACAGATGTAAAATGAAATCTCAGAGTCATTTTGATTTATATTTCCCTATTAACTAAGGATGCTGACATTTTTTCAAGTGTTTTTCTGCCATTTGAAATTCTTCTGTTTATGCATTTTTACTTGCATTATTTGCTTTTGAGATGTCAAGTTTCTTGAATTCTTTATAAATTTTGGAGATCAGCTCTCTTTCTGATGTGGGGTTGGTGAAGATCTTTTCCCATTCTGTAGGCTGCCGTTTTTTCCCTATTTACAGTGTCCTTTGCCTTACAGAAGCATTTAAGTTTCATGAGTTCTCATTTATTATTGTCAGTCCTAGTGTCTGTGCTATTGGTGTGCAGAAAGTTCTCTCCTGTGCCAATAAGCTCACTTTCTTTTCTATGCGATTTGGTGTAACTGGATTTATGTTGAGATTTTTGATCCACATGGACTCGAGTTTGTGAAGAGTGATAAATATGGATCAATTTACATTCTTCTACATGCTGACATTCAGTTATGCCAGCACCATTTGCTGAAGATGCTCACTTTTTTCCATTGTATAAATGTATCTTCTTTTTCAAAAATCAAGTGTCCATAGGTGTGTGAGTTTATGTCTGTGTCTTTGATTCTATTCCATTCATCAATGGAATTCATCAATGTGTCTGTTTTTATGGCAATACCATGTAGTTGCTATTACTATAGCTGTGTACTAATGTTTGACATAAGCGATGGTGATACCTCCAGAAGTTCTTTAATTGTACAGGATTGTTTTAGCTATCTTGGGTTTTTTGTTTTCCATATGAAGTTGAGTATAGTTTTTTCAACATCTGTAAAGAATTATGTTGGAATTTTGATGGGGATTGCATTGAATCTGTTAATTGCTTTTTGTATGATGGCCATTTTTTACCATGTTAATCCTACTGATCCATGACCATGGGAGATCTGTCTATCTTCTGATGTCTTTTCCAAATTCTATTTCATTCTTCAGAGAAAGTTCTTGAAGTTCTTGTCATACAGGTCTTTCACTTGCTTGGTTAGAGTTACTCCAAGTTATTTTTATTGTGCGTGACTATAGTTAAGGATGTTGTTTCTCTTATTTCTCTCACAGCCCTTTTATGATTTGTATATAAGAGGGCTACTGATTTTTTTTTTTTTAGTTTACTGATTTTTTTTTTTTTTTAGTTAATCTTGTATCCAGTCACTTTGCCAAAGGTGTTTATCAGCTGTAGGAGTTCCCTGGTAGAATCTTTGGGATCACTTATGTATACTATCATATCATCTGCAAATAGCGAAAGTTTGACTTCTTCCTTTCCAATTTGTATCCCTTGATCTCCTTTCGTTGTCTTATTGCTCTAGCTAGAACTTTGAGTACTATATTGAACAAATATGGAGAGAGTGGACAACCTTGTCTTGTTTCTGATTTTAGTGGGCTTGCTTTGAGTTTCTCTCCATTTAATTTGATGTTTGCTGCCAACTTGCTGTGTATTGCTTTTATTATATTTAGGTATGTTCCTGATGTCCCTGATCTCTCCAAGGCTTTTATCATGCATTGGTGTTAGATTTTCTTAATGGTTTTTTCAGCATCCAATGACATGATCATGTGTTTTTTTTTTCTTTTAGTTTGTTTATATGGTAGATTACATAGACAAACTTTTGTATGGGAGGCCATACCTTTTTGGAGGAGGGTCTGGGGGTGGGCTGCGGGGGAAGGCTGGTAGGGGAGTGGGAGGAGGGATGAGGGAGGGATCTGTGATTGTTATGTGGATTGAATAAAAAAATTCTGAAAAATGAGAAAAAATTAAGAAACATCTCGGCACCTCTGGGATGAAGCCTACATGATCATACTGGATGATTATTTTGATGTGTTCTTAGATTCAGTTTGCCAGTATTTTTTTGAGTATTTTTGCATCAATGTTCATGAGGGAAATTGGTCTGTAATCCTCTTCCTTTGTTGAGTTTTTGTGTTGTTTAAGTATCAGGGTAACCATGGCCTCATAAAAAGAATTCGGCAATATTCCTTCCATTATTATGTTGTGGAATAATTTGAAGAGTATTGGTATTAGCTCTTCTTTGAAAGTCTGATAGAATTCAGCACTGAAACCATCTGGCCCTAGGCTTTTCTTGATTGGGAGACTTTTAATGACGGCTTCTATTTCCTTAGGGGTTATAGATCTGTTTAAATTGTTTATCTGATCTTGGTTTAACTTTGGTATATTAAAGGAATTTGTCCATTTGATTTAGATTTTCCAATTTTGTGGAGTACAAGATTTTGAAATATGACCTGAATGATTCTCTGGATTTCCTCAGTGTCTGTTGTTATGTCCCCCTTTTCATTTCTGACTTTGATAATTTGGATATTCTCTCTGCCTTTTTGTTAGTTTGGATAAGGGCTTGTCTATCTTGTTGATTTTCTCAAAGAACCAACTCTTTGTTTCACTGATTCTTTGCTTTGTACTCTTTTTTTCTATTTTGTTGATTTCAACCCTCAGTTTGATTATTTCCTGATGTCTACTCATCTTGGGTGTGTTTACTTCTTTTTGTTCTAGAGCATTCAGGTGTGTTGTTAAGTCATTAGTGTGAGATTTCTCCACATTCTTTCTGAAGGCACTTAATGCTATGAACATTCCTCTTGGCACTGCTTTCATTGTGTCCCATAAATTTGGGTATGTTGTATATTCATTTTCATTTAATTATGGGAAGTCTTTAACTTATTTCTTTATTTCTTCCTTGACCCCCGCCCCCAGGTGGCAATTTAGTTGAAAGTTGTTCAGTTTCCAGGAGTTTGTAGGCTTTCTGTAGTTTGTATTGTTGTTGAACTCCAATTTTAATAAATGGTGATCTGATAAGATATAGGAGGTTATTCTAATTCCTTTGTATCAGTTAATACTTGCTTTATGACTGAGTATGTGGTCAATTTTGGAGAAGGTTCCATGAGGTGCTAAGAAGAAAGTATATTCTTTGGTGTTTGGGTGAAATGTTCTGTAGATACCTGTTAGGTCCATTTGAGTCATAACATCTGTTATTTCCAATATTTCTCTTTTAGTTTCTATCTGGATGACCTTTCCATTGGTGAGAGTTGGGTACTGAAGTCTCCCACTATTAATGTGTGGGGTCTGATATGTGATTTAAGATTTAGTAATGTTTCTGTTACAAATGTGAGTACCCTTGTATTTGGGGCATAGACATAGTTCAGGACTGAGACATCATCTTGATGGATTTTTCCTGTGATGAATAGGAAATGCCCTTCTCCATCTTTTTTTTTTAAATTAATCTTGTTCAAAGTCTATTTTGTTAGATATTAGGATAGATATACCAGCTTGCTGCTTAGGTCTATTTGATTGGAAAATCTTTTTCAACCATTAACTCTGAGGTAATGTCTGTCCTTCATGTTGAGGTGTGTTTTTTATGTGTAGCAGAAGAATGGATCCTATTTTCTTATCCATTCTGTTTTCCTGTGTCTTTTTATTGATAATTTGAATCCATTGATATTGAGAGATATTAATGACAAATGCTTGTTAATTCTTGTTATTTTTTGTTATTGTTGCTGGTGGTGGTAGTGTGTGTGTGTGTGTGTGTGTGTGTGTGTGTGTGTGTGCGCGCGTGTGTATGGGTATGTTTTCCTTCTTTGGGTTTTGCTGATTTGGGATTATATATTGCCTGCATTTTCATAGGTGTAGCTAATTTCCTTGGGTTAGAATTTTCTTTCTAGGACCTTCTGTAGAGCTGGGTTTGTGTGAAGATAATGATTAAATTTGATTTTGTCATGAAATATCTTGTTTTCTCCATCTATGGTGATGAAAGTTTTGCTGGGTATAGTAGTCTGGGATAGCATACGTGATCTCTTAGAGTCTGTAAGAGGTCTCTTCAGACTCTTCTGGCTTTCAGAGTCTCCATTGAGAAGTGAAGTGTAATTCTGATATGTCTGCCTTTATATGTTACTTGGCCTTTTTCCTTTGCTGATTTTAATATTCTTTTTTACACTGTATGTTTAGTGTTTTGATTGTTATGTGGCAAGGGAACTTTTTTTCCCCCGTGTTCAGACTACTTGGTATTTTGTAAATGTCTTGTTTCTTTATAGGTATGTCCTTCTTTAGGTTGGAAATATTTCCTTACATGATTTTATTGAGTATATTTTCTAGGCCTTTGAGCAGGGATTTTTCTCCTTTTTCTATTCCTATAATTCTTTGGTCTTTTCATAGTTTTCCAGATTTCCTGAATGTTCTTTGTCAGGAATTTGTTAGATTTAAAATTTTCTTTGACAAATGAATCTATTTCCTCTATAGTTATCTTCAACACCTGAGATACTCTCTTCCATGTCTTGTAGACTTTTAGTGATGCTCGCATCTGTAGTTCCTGTTTGCTTACCATTGTTTTCCATTTCTAGAATTCCCTCAGTTTGTGTTTTCTTTATTTCTTTTATTTCCAGTATCATGTCTTGAATAGTTTTATTTGTTTCTGCCAACTGTTTGGTTTTTGCTGTTTTTCTTAACATTCATTAAGAGATTTATTGATGTCCTCTAATATTTTGGTTGTATTTTCCTTGATTTCTTAAAGGGATTTTTTTATTTCCTCTTTAAGAACCTCTATCATGTTAATAAAGTTATTTTCAAGGCCATTTTCTTGTGCCTCAGCTGCATTGGAATGTTCAGGTCTTCCTGTCATAGGATAGCTGGGTTCTGGTGATGACAGGTTGCCTTTTCTGTTATTGGTTGTTCCTATCACTGGCATTTAGGCATCTGGATTTAGGGTGATTATAGGTCTAGGTGTTGATTCCTGTGTTTGTTGGGTGGGTGTTTTATTCCTTGGTTTCTGTTTCCTCTCTGGTCTTTTGGCCTAAGTGGCCAAGGGTTCTTGTGACTAGTGAGTCTTCAGGTCCAGTAGGGTGTCTCCACTGGGACTTGGGGGTCCTTAGGGTGCCTGATCCAATCTGGCCTGCAGTAAAGCCAAAATCTTCCTGGGTCTCTAGATCTATCTTGGTCTCCAGTAAAACTTGAGTCTTCTCCAGGGGTACCTAGGACCAGTCTGGCCTCTGGTAGTGGTGCTGGGGCTGTCCTTTCAACTGGTATAGACTGTATGTGGGCCTCTGCCTTCTGTTCTTTTAGCTGTTGTGGACTGTGTCTGGGTCAATGGTGTCTGCTGGAGTTCTGGGGAAGGGCTGCTTGCCAAATGGTGAGGGTTGTTGTGGTTGGTGTGGTCTGTGCCTTAGTGATCAAAGTACTCTGGGGTTGCAGCCCATGCCCATGCCTAGCAGCAGCTGGAAAAGGGATAAGCTGGGATGGTATTGGCCTGGGGGAGTGTCCCAGGGGACAGAATCCAGGGTGGGGTACAGTTCTGCTGGCAGGAGGGTCACAGAAGTGTGGCCTTGGCCTGCTTGGAAGAAATCTTCTGGGGTAGGATGGAGGGCTCAGCAGTAGGGCCAGGACTAGGAGGGAAGGCATAGACTTTTGGAAGGGTTGAGGGTGGCAGAATCCATGGAGGGGTGCAGTTCCACTGGCAGGCAGGTTACTCACCCTTTCTGGCTGGTGTAGTCTGTATGGAGGCATTTTCTTAAATGAGGCTCCCTCCTCTCACATGACTTAACTTGTGTCAAGTTGACATAGAAATATCCAGCACACTTGTAAATGAAGAATCAGAATATCTTCAGAAAACTGATATGTTTACTCTAGTGAATATTAGCACTCAGGAGTTAAGTGATCATGGTGGTTCAATTTTAGGATGTACACTTCGAACTCAGCCTGGGATCACAGCCTCCTATAAGTGGTGTGTGTATGCCTCTGTTTCAGCTGTCGATGCTATAGAGTGAAGAGGCAGGGAAAGAGAGGGAAAAGGGCATGGTTATTGAGAGGGTTTGAGTGCTTATACTATTTACCAGGCATGTAAACTTGAAAGACCTCTAAATACATGATAATTTAATAAAAACTAATAATGTAATTCTAAAACCATGACCAGATAGAATATTTTTATTATTATTATTATTTTTTTATTCAGGATCTCACAGTGTAGCATTGGCTGGTCTAGAACTTTCTAGGTAGTCCAGACTGGCTTTGAACTCAATCCACCTACTGGGATTAAAGATGTGTGATACCATGATACCATGCTGGTCCCAGACAGATACTTACAGGGCTCTCCAAAGCTCCGTTGTATCATGTCATTTAGGTTATACCCTGTTTCTAAGAGTTTCCATGCTCCACCCCCTGCCCAATCTAGATAAAAGCCTATACTTTCTTACTGTAAACAACATTGCTAAAAACCAATCTTATACTCACTATAAAAAAGTGCATAGGAAAGATGACAAGAGCTAAATTACAGCCTTTGCTTTCACCCCATCAATATTCTCTATGTCTTTTGTTATCTCCCTTGTACAAAGCAATATCAACTGTATCTTATAAAAACACTAAAAATTTCCTAAGCTTGCAAAATTCTATTTTTTTTGTTTTTTGCTTTTTTTTTAAACTTTTTGTATTGTTGTTATATAGACTTCCTCTCCCTCTGTTTATTCAAACAATAAGGTGATGCTTTATCTATAAAAGAAGGCTTCTGGATCATTGTAAAGACATTTGTTTTGAGCTGATTTTTTTCCAGTGTAAGGATGGATTTGTAGAGATCATCTGTTCTGCTTTCACACTATATCCACATTTGTTCATGGGAGGAATAATTCCCAGAGTATCAAAATGATTGAGAAGAAAATGCTGGCCACAGTAGTAGTGTGTCCTCAGCAAGTAAGCTAGGCAAGTCCTGCTTTTAATTATAATACAACTTGATATCCTTTCACACTTATGTAATTGTTTGTTACATTCTGACTTATATTTGGTATGCTGAATTTCTTATTTTTAACTATTCCAGTAAAAATTATTCTAAAATTACTCCAGGAAACTCCTAAACATTACTCCTTTGAGTAATGGTTGATATTAGCTTCAACATTTCCATTGATTGATGGGCATGTTTGATTAAAAGATTAAATCAGTTTACAATTATTTCAATGATAATATTTGACACAGTGGCATAATTATAGCATATGTAATTAATACAACATATTTATAAATGGACCTTTTACATTTGTCTTAGGTGATTTTTTCAACAAAATGCAGATTAACATAGCAGTATTTGTATATAATTTTACTCCCTTTTGAAAAGTATTTGTTTGTGGCAGACAGATACTAGGAAGATTAATATGACAATATTTAAGTAAAAATTGTTTTATAAGTGTTTGTTCTGTTAAAAAGCAGTTCTCTTGAGATCTGAGAATTTTCAAAATGACATTAAGAAAATATTGCATGCTGTCATGAATTATCCCAACACCTACTGGGAAATATAATGTTTACATAAAGAACCTGGAAAGAAACTGTACTATAATTAAAAAAAAATTGTTAGTAATTTAAAAAATATAGATACAGCCAATTTATTCTTCTTAATTGTAATTGATATGCTACAAATTTGTTTTTCTGCTAGCTAAATAGTAATTTCCATAAGTTTATCTTCAGGATTTAAATGATTCAACTCTATAAAAACGTTGATTTCTAGAGAAAATCTATCACCTATACTGTATTATAATTAAAACAATTTGATTGGAACACTACTGGAAGTTTTTTGTCTTCTGTTTTGCCCACACTTAATGTGTTGCCTGTGTTTTAAATTGCATCGCAAACTTAAACATCACGCCTAAGTCATGCCATGTATTCCACTTGTGATTTCTGCTACACCTAGTTAGATTTCCTATTTCCTCAAGAACATCTTTTTTTCCTTATCCTATCTTTAAATATCACTTAAAATATCACTTCGCTTGAACTGACCAGAAGAGAAACACATATGCTCTCTTCTTATATCACCATAGCATTAATTGAACAGATGATTCTTACAATTTATTTTTTGAAAATTTCATCTATGAGCACTGTGTTTAAATCATTCCCTCCACTCTCCTTCCTCCAACTCCTGTACCTTCTGAAATTCATGTCCTGTTATTCATACACATTGGTAAATTTATAAATAAAACCAGCGACTACCCTCTAATGTGGCTTTTTACTTACATGTTATTAGGATTGCCCACTTGTGATTGGATCACCTACTGCGGTCTTATACCTGGAGAAGACCTCTTTGAGGAACAATTAATTGCCTGTAGAGTTTCATCTGGATGGACTTTTCCTGTCCAGGTTGGCACATCTTTTTCACATTGAGATACACAATCTCATAGTAGACTTCCTGGTTCTCTGACTCTCACAGTCTTTCTGCTCCCTCTTCTTTGATGTTCCTTGAACCTTAGGTATGTGTAGGGGTTATATTGGGGATGTATCAATGTTGGACACTCCACAGTGAGTTGTTCTAATCTAAATCTAGTCAGTTGTGGATTTCTCCATTGGTCTTTGCCTACTAGAAAAAGAAGCTTCTTTGATGAGGTGTGAGAGCTACACTTAGCTGTGTATATTAGGATAACTACAAATAAAACACATAGAAATGATGCTTGTTTAGGAAAGCACCAGTAATAGGTTCTCCTCTAGGGTGCATGGACTCATCAGTCACATGAAGTTGGCTAGATTTACTGTTTTAGGTGTGAATTTTCTCAAACTGAGAGGTCATTAAGTTCAATTAGGTAGCTGTAGGTCACTGCCAATATATGTGCCTCCACTGTATCCTTGGGAATATCTTGTCATGTTGTTCCTTGTTGTGCATCGTAGGCTCTGCAGCTCTGTAGAACCATTTGTTACTTCTCTCCCTTGAACAGCTTTTAACTACTATGAGAACCATTCCTCCATGTCATTGCCAGCTTGTTTCCTCCATGCTGTGTCCAAAGTGTGTGCTACCTTCATCAATGGGGTCTTACTTTCAATTTCTAGCTTACCAATGGAAATAACAATGGCCTATTTTTTGGGGGGTCTTTTGGACATCTCTGTTCAACAACTCAAAGGATGTGTCCCATGCCTGGCTCTGGGTTTTCCATTAAATGGTCTATGACTTTTGGGGAGAGCACTGTCACCCAAGTGTCATAACTTCATTAAACACACACACACACACACACACACACACACACACACACACACACATGCTAAGTAAACATGAAATAATATGATTTCCCATGGCTTTTCCAAACATTCTTAGTGTTATATATCCCTTCTCTCACCCTGACACTGTGGATTGACATCCCTTGCACAGTAAGTCTCTCTCTCTGTGGGGGACCAATCCCAGCTTTTCCAGGGTTCCTACAGGGAGGAGAGAGGAATAAGGAATATTAGGTAGAATGATAGGCCTAGCCTAGAAGAAGAAAGACAGAAACACAGGATATCTTCGGCAGGACCTAGGTCAATACCCAATAGCCCAGAACTTTATTCAAAAGGGCTTTTTATAGCAATGCCAAGGGGCGAGTCAAAAGACCTCCCCCTGCTAGATAAAGTCGAGTGTAGCCCCTTCCAAACACCTGGTACCCTGGCCCGTGGTCTACTCACCCTCTTATGCAGTCCTACCGGGTAAAGCAAGCTCAGCTTTCACTAGGAAACCTCTGTGGGTTCCCACATCTCTCTTACCTTTTTTCTATTCTATTATAATCTCTTAGATAGCTCCCTACCTGTTCTTTTTTCTCTTTCCTGCTATCTTCTGTTACTCCATATATACTCACATTCAAAAATTCACTAATAGAAAACACAAATGAGAGAGAACCATGCAGTGTTTGTCTTTCTGTGTCTGGGTTTCCCCATTTAGTATAATATTTTCTAGTTCCTTCCATTTACCAAGTTTCATGATTTCAATTTTCTGTAATACTATTCAACTGTTGAATAATATTCCGTCCTGTATATGTACCATATTTTCCCTTTCTATTCACCATTTGAAGGATATTCAGGCTATATCAGTGGCAATGAATGCAGCTGAGCCAGTATCTATGAACTAAGGTGTTGAGAACTTTGGGCATATGCCAAGGAATGGATAGCTCAAATGCATGGTCTATTGTTAGCTTTTGAGAACTATCTACACTGCTTTCCTCAGTGTCTGCAACGGTTTATAATCCTACCAACAGTGAATGAGGGTTTGTCTTTCCCCACATCTTCACCAGCATTTGTTTTCAGTTTTTTTCTTGATCCTAGACATTCTGGCAGGGCAATGAGAAAATCTTAAAATTGTTTTAACTTGCATTTCCCTAATTTCTAAGGATAGCAATATTTTTTTGTTATAGTTCTCAGTCGGTTTACTTCTTTTTTGGGAAACCTTTTCAACAGGTGCTTTCTTTTTTCATGTTAAAGTACTTGTGGAGAAGTTGGAGATGTACTTGCTAGCTTTGGAAGAAGCTTCTTGAGAGCAAAAGAACTCAGAAAATTTAAGGCTTGGTCTCTTCTTGAAAGAAGTCTTTAATAAGTAAAGTGTCTTAGTCCAGGTGTCTATTCTTAAGGTAAAACAACATGACCACAGCAACTTGGGGAGGAAAGGCTATATTTCAGCTTACAGTTTCTCATAACAGCCCATCATCAAAGCACATAAGGGCAGGAATTCAAGGCAGAAAACCTGGAGACGGAAACTGAGGCTGAAGCCACAGAGTAATGCTCCTTACTGGTTTGATCCTCGTGGGTTGCTCAGCATTCTTTCTTATGGCCCCTAGGAGCAGCTGCCCAGGGATAGTACTACCTAAAATGAGCTGGACCCTCCCACAAAAATTGCCAATCAAGAAAATGCCCACAAGCTAATCTGGTAGGGGCATGTTCTCATTGAGGTTTCCTCTTCCAAAATCTTTCTAGCTCATATCAAGCTGACATGAAACTAGCAGCAAATTTCATGTTTTTCATTAAGGCATTTTAAAAGATAGAAAATAAATTAATTTAAAAATATTTCTGTAAGTTTACAAATTTTGCTCATCAGGGATTTATAGTGTCTCTAATAGAGAATATATATTAGCATCCATTCTCTTTTCTATAAATGATTATTGGGATGTTGGCAGTGTTATGGAGGAGGAGAAACAAATTGGTTGTGCAATGATAAATGTGGTTTGGAATCATGGTTCCACCATTAATAAGCAGATTCTTTTACTCATGTGAGACTCATGTTGCCCAATTTACTATCAGTAAAATAACAATATTACCACCTCATTTACCTTCCATGGGAGATGATGGGAGGAGTGATTGGGATGATAGATTTAGAAGTTCAATATAAATGATGAAAGGATTTTTCAAATGAATATATGTATTGTCTTGGAAAGGTGATGTATTCATTACCATATGTGATGCCAAGTCACTTTCTCTACACAAGTTTTCTTTACTATATCACAAACTGAACTGTTCTGCACACACACTTGATGATGTGATAAACCTATCAGTGTCAAGGATCTATGGTTATGCAGGCTATCACTTTTAATGTTTGTGAGCTTGATGACATAAAATTAATCCATATGAGATTTGGGAGACAGCTGTAAAGAGATACTTGTCTCTCTGATTTTCTAAATGTGTAGACATTTTTGACATAGTACAAGGTTTTGCAAAGAAGACTATTGACGAGGCTTGGAGGATAGAGTTTCTAACAGAGGATGTTCAAGGAAAACTAGATAAACAATAGAAAGATTGACTGGAATCAAAGCAGACAGAAAGCCAAAGGAAACCATGGGAGAAAATATTTGAAAAAGTTTTGCAAATCCTAATGAAAGACTTTTTAGTAAATGTGATTTTCAGTAGAGAAAACAGAAAGATGGTATAGCTGGTAAGAAATTTTTAGTACAAAAGAAATAGGCAGCCCCGGGGCTGGAGAGATGGCTCAGAGGTTAAGAGCACTGACTGTTCTTCCAGAGGTCCTGAGTTCAATTCCCAGCATCCACATAGTCGCTCACAACCATATGTAATGAGATCTGGCGCCCTCTTCTGTATACATAATAAATAAATAAACCTTAAAAAAAAAAAGAAATAGGCAGCCCCAAAATGAGAGTTTTGGAGATTAACTTCCTTAACAAAATATTATTGCCTTGAAGGAAGCAGTTAGATGAAAAGAATTGGCTAAAGATGTATTCTGAATTTATAGGCTAATTTCTTTTTTTTTTTTTAACCCCTAAGCCATCTCTCCAGTCCCGATATAGGCTAATTTCTGAAGCACTCCCCTTAACACTCTGATTTTTTTGCCTCATAGTCTTCTATATATCACAAAGTCTACTTACATCACAGTTACATTTGGTCTTTGGGAATTAAGAAATGCTAACATACAAATGCTAGGACTCAGTGAACAATAAAATAAAGCATTTTGCTTTTAAATAGACCAACAAGCAAAGGAGTGTTTGTTGCTGCTTATAGACTATTGAAAATAGGGGACTCTTGAAAATGTATTGCTATATAGTTGTGATCCAATATGATTATTGAAAATAGGGGAATCTTGAAAATGTATTGCTACATAGTTGTGATCCAATATGATGACCTTTTCTACTCTGCACGGTAGCCTCTTATACCCAGCAGTGATTACACAGTCCTTATCACTGGTTCCTGGTGTTAGAAGCTCCATCAGCATCTTCAGTGGCAGCTGGATAAAAAGTTTCTATGTTTATCTCAAAAACTATCTCTCATGCCACTGTCTTGTTATGCAGCCTGAAAATATATTCTGAATCAACTCTGAAAGGAAGACAGCTTAAATACTTGACAGCAGTTATATAGTCAAGGCAGGCCATAATTTCTGTTTCAGAAGCCATGTGTGCAAGCTGATTTTTTTCATCTATAGCAAGAGTTCTAGGGCCAGATTTTCAAACAAGCATTTGTGTGTGTGTATAAAATGGGTAATTGCACACACAAGCGGACAATTTTGTATGCAATTATCCATTTTGCATACACAATTATATGCTTCTGAGGGTATAACACATGTACATGAGATTTGGTAAGCCTATCCATTACACCTTCCTTTGAAAATCTAGTCCCCATTGTAGGTTTATTGTACCGAAAAGAAAAATGGGATTGTTAAAAAAAATCATTGACAGTGTTTTCCCATGGATCATCCCTTTTCTTCAACAATCTTTACACCTACTCAATTATCTTCCCAATAATCCCAAACAACCCTTTAATGCATGAATGATAAACATCACTACTATTTTATTGTGGAAACTAAGAAATCAAGACACATCAGTTGGACTGCTGTAAATATTACCCAGTATGCATTTAAGCTCCCTAATAAGTGATAACACCTGTGAGCTACAATGCCATTCTTAAAGATCAATGAGTACCTGTGGCATGGGAGATGTGCACAAGCACCAATTTTTCTGTTTGAGGTCCAACTAAGTGCAAGCTTATTCTCACTTCTTTACTGACAAAAGGCTTACACTGGTTCCTTCCTCTAGCTTACATCTGGTAAGACAGGGAGCTTTAATAGGAGGGCTTGTTCACCCGGAAAATTCCTGTGTCATTGTCAAAGCAAGAGAATAAAACATTCACTCACTTCACAAAAGCAAATTGTGTCTTTGGGTGTGTAGCATGTTTCTCAGAAAGTTGATGAAAGAGGCTTATTCGACTGATAACAGCCCCAGTTTTATGGTTACACATGTGGCTTCCTTACAAAACCGAACATAGTCTTCTTTATGGCTTTGATATCCCCGAAAGAAGACAGACACTTTGGAATATTTGTTGTTGTTATAGTTAACTTGTGTTGCCCTTTCTGAGTCCTGCTTGACTTGCTACCTGTCTAGCATGTCATTGTGCAGTCTGTGCTGACAGTATTGCAGAGGCAGAAAGCTTACGTTGTTTTTAGAGAACAAAAGAATACAATTGCTCCCCGATTGTGCCTGAAACCTCTGAATTGTGTATATTAAAACTCGTATGGATAATTTGAAGTGAGCTTTTTGGGGGGCTGTTATTGTCTACTAGTAATGGCAGAGAAGCAGTAGGAGTGCCAGTAGCAGAAAGGCCTGAGTTAGCAATGGCTTGGAATAGCATTAAACAGAAAGAGTGATTTAACTTTGAGGCATACTATAGTTTCTTTATTGAAAAAGTGATTTATTTGCTTTGAGAAGTGTGTGTGTGTGTGTGTGTGTGTGTGTGTGTGTGTGTGTGTGTGTGTAATTACAATCACACCTGGGTGGGCAAACCTTCTGAAGAACCTGACTCCGTCAATGGTATTTGTAACTTCTTTAATAATAACTAAAGCTGAGAAAGGCCTCCAGGAATAAACAGCATGCTGCTCATTAGTCTAAATCCTTTCATGATGAGTGTGTTTACCAGGATGCTTAATAATTTTTGTTTCTTTAGCTTCTTGCATTTTAGAATCCCAGTGTGCTTTATAAACATTCCTCCTCTTACTATTGCCATCAGGAAGATGTATATGTGTACATGTGGCTTAAATATGCTTCAAATGATTTAATAGTCTACAGTAGGTCACAAAGTATGGCAGAATCAGTTATATCAGCCACTTTGTGGAATTATTTACCCTAAATATCTATATGTAACCATAATATGAAAAAAATTTCCCACAATTATGCATTTCTGAGCGTGAGATTGATAAACTATATAATCCACAGCCATTCCCCAAATGTGTTAGATATAAATTGCTTTATAAACAGAAACTTATGTACTTAACACCTCAGGAAGAGCCTTTTGGATTCAGTCACATAATTACAACCATCTAGCAAAGCTCTGTAAATAAGTTTATCAAGTTAGACTTAGCTAAAGGAATGTCTTCCACACAAATATAGTAGTATTGAGCTTTTGGATATAAAAATTTGACCAAAGATTTTCCCATTGGCTCATATTTATCTAGGACTTTTGAGTTCTAGCTCATTTCTCCCAAGCTCCATATTATCTTCATGTGCATACTAGAGAAGTTTTTCTTCTACAGCAATCATTTTGTTTAGCTGTCTAATGGACCAGAAGACTGCAACTAGGATGCCTCTAGGTCATTTGCCAAAGTGCAATGTGGCTACTATATTCATAGAGTGAAAATAGCTTTTACAAGTCTAAGTTATGGGAGCGAGGGAAAGCAATCTTGGCTGACATATTAGAAAGATGCATTATCTTAAAATTCTGTAACGTGAAATTCAGAGTTAAGAATTCACACACAGATGTTTTGTTCCATACCCAAGTTGTACTTTTGCATGCCAGCAAGCATACAGTTATCTCCTTAGCACATAAATTTGTAATTTTAAGCATATACTACATGCTGAAATATTTATATACAAGTAGGCCCTGGGAACACATAACTTTTACCCTTGGTGAGCTTTTATAAAATAATATGCAAGATCACATACATATATGCAAATAGAATCTGACTCTTCTGCTCCCCCTATCTTTACCAAATTTCTTTTATATAGGAGGCAATTCATTTTAAAAGTGGATATGTTCAGAATTTTTCCTTCTGCCCACTGTTTCTACAAGCCATCCATTCCCCAAGTAACAATTTCCACTTGGGCAAGTTTCTCATCCTGCTAATGCCTTGTACATTTCCCTTTTCTGAGCAGTCTTTCTGGCAAACAGTTTGCTCCTCGAAGCAGCTTCTTTAAGCTTAAAGAAGTTTGAGCTGTTCGCATAAAGAGCTTTCTTTCATCCAAGAAAGCATCAAGGAAAGAGCATTCTAAGGGAAGTGTAAACTCGCAAGCAAGCTTACAAAAAGGGCTAGTCTATTTAACTCCAGAAAAGGCAACAGACAATGGCTTCTGGGGTTTGATGACATTGAAATGTCTATGCCCTGAAGATTTCATTTATTTCGGTAATGAAAGCACTGCTTTGAGGCTTCCACACTGTTTGCATTAATCACACCTACCACAACTTGTTTTAAGATAATATTGTTCTGTTTATGCTAAAATGATCTAATTAAAAATTGACTGTAATCTTGGTTGGAAAACTTTGGGGGAATTTAATGCATAATCAGAATTCAACAGATAATACCCTCATCAGTGAATGAGAGTAAGACCTTAACCAAAGGCCAAAAACAAATTACCCAATCACCCATCAGACAGCAGAATGAGAAGATTTAGTGTGTATTTAACTGGAACGCATGTATTTTGCAGGCTCACTAGATGCAAAATCATGTAGAACAAGACATCACCAAGCTATTTGAAAATGAAGGGGTAGTTTACTTATCTCTGGGGATTTGGCAGTGTTTCTGAACTGGGAGAAATAGCTCAGGATAACCCTTCTTTTTTCTAATCTCATATCCTGAACAGATTTCAGGATATTTGAAAATGAAGAACAGAAAGTCACCTTTTGCTGAATGATACATTTTTTCAAGGTTATAATTTTATTGTGACCATTTGTTGTAGTAGTGGTCTGTTTATGAGGAGAGACCAAGGTCAGTGGCTGTGCATCATTAAGACAGGGATGATGAAAGGAGGAGCAAAATACATTCATCAGCAAACTAATAGAAAAAAATGAAAGAAAATTAACAGAGGAGAGCATGGGGCAATGAGTGAAAAAAATGTCTGTGGCCTCTCAATCAAAGACAGATAATATGCCTTCTGACTCTCTCAATTAGTTGCACCCCTGTGCCATTCACAGACACTCATTTCTCCCTCGCCATTTATTTTAATTAAACTAAACTAGAGTCCATGTCTTTTAATTGCCATTCACATTTTCTTGGCTTTCCTGACCCTAAGACAGAACTTCCTTAATGTCAGCAGCAATATCCTTTGTTATTTAGCTGTTCATTTGTAACATATGTAGCATTAGGCAGATCAACAAATTATTTTCTGTCTTTGAGAAAAAATAAAAGAGCATATCTGTTTCTTTTCTGCACAATGTATTCAATGTTTGACCTTAATTGTGTAAAGTCCAATTTTATTCACAGTTTCAAATGACTTTTTTCTTACTGACAGTCCTGTGAACATTCTGAAATTGCTTTATCCTGATATCTTGGGATTTTCTGTATCATTTGTGTTCACTTAGGATGCTTTGTCCCACAGCTTGTGAAATAATTATTCTGTGTGAGCAGGTATATAGAAGAGAGTTTGTTAACATGTACAGAAGTCTTTGTCTCTTTTTCCACTATTAAACTGATATCTAAAGCCACTCTCTCTTACAAGGAAATATTCTCCTAGAATACCTATGCATACCGATTCTTTCAAGGTGTCTTTCTTTCCTTTATGTTTATAAACCACCAAGTATAAAGCAAGAAGTCAAAAGCTCAACACCATGGATTTTGAATGATGGCCCAAATGTGCATAGGAGTGATATGCAGCAATTTAATGACAACAAATCCAAATGTGCGAGGTAAAACCTCCCATCGGTGCCTAATTCTTCAGCAAGTGTTCACAATGCAAATGCTATGGGCTTTTCTAGGTCATTTGGCATTATGTGAGAAACCACTACTCTGACCCCATATGGTGAAGCATCAGTATCTAAACAGATTGGTAGACAGGGTCATAATGTGCTAAAATCCTTGAAGACATTAGTTGCTGTTTAGTCAATTCAAAAGCTGCTTGACATTCCTTTCTCAGTGAAACTGTTAATTTTTTTTTAATAATGGTTCTCATGTAAACCTAGTTGCTATATGGAGATTGCTTTAAATTTGCTAAAGTAGACATAACAGGAATAGAAAAAGATACATAAGTCTATGTATAAAGAAGTGGTACATATTGTATGAAAAATATAATGCATATTTTGCATATAATAAAGAAATGCTGTAGGTATATTCATACACTTGATGGCAAAATTAATCAGCTAAGATTTAACAATAGGACTAGAATTTCCTTCTTAAAACACACCACTGGTGATAAAGAGATGTGGGAGACAAATATTAAAATTCAAACATTTACATTGTTTTCACAATGATTTTTCAATACCATTAACTCTTCACAGTTCTCTATCATTAGGCAGAATGAGCTATTATGCTAAAAGATGATGTATGCACTTAATTGGAATTTATTCAAAGAAATGAAACCTTTGCAAGAGAATAAATATACCTAGGATAAAGAATTAGTATTAGTTACGCAATTCCTATAACTTGGCCATATGTTTAACTATTTATTCACTTATCGATTTATTATTTTTGCCAGTATTTTTTTCTTAATTTTCCCTCATCTTAAAACTTTTTTTCTATCTGTTTATTAACTTCCTAAAATTTTATATCTGACATAAGGTATTTAGGGCTGTAGAGAGGGTTCAATGGTTAACAGCACTTGCTGCTCTTCCAAGAGGCCCCAAGATTGGTATCCAGTACTCATATCAAGAGGCTTACCACCATCTGTAACTTCAGATCTGGGGAGATCTGATATCACTGTGGTACATGCACACACATGCACATACCCTTCCACCACCTAATAAAAATGTAAAATATTTCATATTAATCTCCTTACTTTCTAATTTCCATCATAAGTCAAAGTACTGGTGGGCTTTTGTGTGAAAGATCAACCACCAGGAAGTTTTGTAAAATGTGCACCATTTTATTTAATTAGACAAGTCCACGTATGGTTAATGGACCAAATCCATGTAGAACCCATGTTATAACCAGACACAGGCATTCTTGCAGTGATACCCAGTATGTAGACAATTGTGTTGAAAACAAATGAGAAAAGATGTGATGTTCCCCATTAAAAACTTTAATTATGATATTCTAATGTACAAAACAATTTTTGAACGATCTTGACTGTGATAAGTTGTTTATTGGAACTATATATAAGGAAGCAATCTGTTTGTTAGAGGTGTACCTAGTCTGTAGCTTATGCCAATCAGAAAAGCTGGGTAATCATATCTAAAAACATATAAATATCAAAAGTTTCTGAATAAAAGTTACTAGAAGGTACTAGAGAGGAGGAAGTCACAGAGCAATAAATAAAAGCTCTGTAACATTTGGGTTTGTTTGTTGTCTTTTGTTGCAAGAACCAGGGGCTATTGCCAAGAAGAAAACAACAGTAGACCAAATCCAACTTCAAATGCTATAGAATTTTCATTTATTCCTTCATGACTTCCTCTTCTCTAGTACCTACAGAGAAAAGATGCGTGAAACATGAATTGAAGGTTCAAAGGCCCAAAGACAAATTTCCATGAAATGTGATGTCACCGAAGAACACAGCCTCCAAATCTGTGAGGCAGATCTGTGTGAAATAAGAGAAGAAATAAAATGCGTCTGGTAGAACAGATCCAATATCCCAGCTGATGTAGAGGCTGAAGGAAGAGGATTAGGATTTCCAGTTTGAAGCTTGCTTGGGACATAATGCATTCAAATTTGATAAGTCAAAGAAATATTAGTGAAATTAAAAGTATTGCGACCTGAGTAAAACAAGAATCCATCATAACAAAATATATAGAACACAACTAATATGGCACAGGATGATATACATTCACAATACATTATATTTTACAGAGTAAAAGAAAAATCTCAAATGAAAGAATGAACCTGAAATTGGAGGACAATGGGCTGTGACTCAAGAGTAAAACATTCGCATAGCATGTGCAATCCCCTGGGAAAAACATGCAATGGAAGAAAAGGAATATTGATAGCACATGGGTAAATGAACAGTAAAAAAAGAGAAAAATCAGGGAATTTGTGAAAACTGATGAAACAGAGGAGATCAATAAGAGAAAGTAGTAGTTTTATAAAAAAAAATCCAAATGTCATCTAGCAAAATTGAGAAAAATAGAGAGGGGGAGATAGAGAAAAACATAAATTACAGTTATCAATGAGAAAAGCATTTAATACTGCTGCAGATCTTGAAACTACACACATCTGGTACTTTAGAAGAAATAAATGAAATTCTTGAAAAATCTTAAAATCAAATCAAGTTGAAATAGAAAACAAACATTTCTATAAACTAAAGAAAGTACATTTGTAAATAAAGTCACTTTTTAAAGAAATCTAGGCTCAGATAAATTCACTGGATAATGTCAAACATTGAAGGGAGAAATTGACTCTAAATGTATACATTTGTGCTAAAAAATAAGAGGAGAGAACACTTCCAAATGCATATCAAGTCAGTATTATATTGATATCAAAATCAAAGAAAAGGAGTTAAAAAAGGAATCTATCGATTAATGTCCCTTAAAATTTAAGCAAGAGGAAGAGGAGGATCTGTGATTGGTATGTAAAATGAATAATATTTCTTAATGAAAAATTTAGGCAAATATAAATTACTAACCAGCCAATATTAGCAATGTATGGATAATATTTTATTAAAGTAGAACTTACATGTATTCAAGGCTAGCTCATTGTTTTGACATCACTCATTAAAATCCATTATATTAACTAGTTCAAGAAAAATGAGATTACAATAAATACAGAAAAGGGCTTTGACAAAGCTCAGTATCTATTCATTGTAAAAACTTTCAGCCATCTGAGAATACATGGGAATGTTCCCAACTTAATAGAATGTAACAAAAACCACAGCTAAGTGAAGATGGCCGATTAGAAGCACCCAAGTGATCAGTAGGTCCTCCAAGGAATTGCATCAGAACAGATGGAGTGTAGCTACTTCAGTCGGAGTGACTACAGGATGTGCTGTAGTTTTGAATAAATGGAGATTGGAAAAGATACCTTCCTGGAGAACAGAACAGCTAGGAACTGAATGGTAAATGTTGAAGATAGAGTTGAAAAAAGATGGGGAAACTAAGAAGACACAACTAGTATAGGTTTCAGCATCAGGCATACATTCATAAACTCTAATCAGGCTTGGACCTGAAATCTTCTTAGTGTAAAACTGGGCAAGTTCTCTTTTCCTGGCATTTAGGTATCTTGAGATGGCTTACTGCTATGGAAATCAGAGATACCTACATTTTCCTGTTAAAAACAATTAAAAAGTAAATTTCATAGCAGTAATCCAGGAAACACTGACCTCGAGAATAATAGTGTAGCTATAGTGGTAAGTCTTTCAATCAAAACTGGTGAGAACTGCATGTAGTATAAACCCAATCGATGACACATAAGGAAATGAGGTTACTCTCCATTGAGAGTCGAATTGGAAAGCTATTTACAGGCTCACAGGAGGGATGAGTAGAGTAAGTTTTGGGATTATGTGTAGAAGCTACATTTTGGAGCATCAGAGCCCTGGAGTGTGGAGTATGCATGGGAACCACAGTTACCTATTGCAAAAGGTGAACAGTTTGTGTGTTCTGAAGAGAAAACAGAATCTTGCTGTCCCATTTCAACAAAAGTTGCAAATCTGTAGCATTTCTCACACATCCTCTGTCCTATGAAGTCTTGTAGAAAGCACCTCATGCCCGGATGTCCCGTAGGAACCAGCTTTAAATCTTTCTAAGAACACAGACATAATAAAAACAAGACTAAAGCACTGCCTCTGTGGATCTTACATTTCACACCAGCTCTTACTCAGGAATAGGGCAGAGCAAGCGTTATTACAACTGGCTCTGTTTACAAACTGCTTTCTGTGGTTATTAGGGAAGTTACAGGGGAAGAACGCCCAGCCTACAACCTGTGTGCTCTCCAAAGGGGTTGTAGCCAAAGGGGTCACAGAACAAGAACATCTGTTAGACATAAATGAAGTACTTTTACTTCTAACCTCTTTTGTGGAAAGGAATGTTGTCTTTTTTAATAGGATTGGAAGAGAAGTTGGAGGATTGCCTTACTAGATTAAAATACACAACATAACACAACAATGTCTTGCCTTTTGAAACTTACCTTATACGAAAAGATATACACAAAAGGTGGAAAGTAGTAGTGCATAGAAACAAAACTTGGAATCAAGGAAAATTAGCTATCTTTAAGTGAAAATCATCAGGAAAAGCAAAATTATGACATTTGGTAAAGGGTAGAAAGGAAATGTAATGATTGTAAACCATACAACAGGGTACCTAATTTACAGAACAGTACTAACTGCATAATGGAAAGGATAAGCCCCATATACAAGGCAGGTAGTTGCACACTGCTCACATTAGTAGTTTACCAATACCAGATTGGAGGATTAAAATTATACCATACATCAAATAGTTTTAACTGACATCTACAAATAGTCCACCCAACAATGATAGATGACACGTTCTTCTCACTCACATATGTGGCTTGTTTCCCAAATAGGTTATATTTATGCTATAAAGCAAATGTAAGAAAATAGAAAAATTGAAATTTGTCAATTCTATCAGAAGCTAAGGTTACCAAACTGGAAATTAATATCATGAAGAACTACAGGAAATATGGAAACACATGCAGATCAAGGTTGCAGTTTAGAATGAGCTCTGAGTCACTGAATAATAGAGGAAGGAAGTTTAAAAAATAGAATCATATGAAAATGGAAGTGCAGTATGCAAGGATATGCGGGAAATGCAGTATATATCACTAAAAGGCAAGTTTATAATAGTTTCATTCTCTGTATGAAAGGAAGGTTCAACAATCATGAACCAATAATCATAATACAGTGCCTAAGTAGAATTAAGGACAATAATTGTAAAACAGTCTCAATCTCCTAATTAGTTTCAGCTGCCAACTTGACACAGCGCAAAGTTACTTGAGGGGGTTTCAACAAGAGGTTTGCCTGGATTAGACTGGCCTGTGACATGATTCTTGGGCATTTTCTTCATTAGTGACTGATGTTGAGTGGCCAAGCTCACTGTGGGTGGTACCACCCATAGGTAGGGATCCTCAGCTGTATAAGAAAGTTAGCTTTTTTCATATGCATGAGTTCATAGGAGCTCACAGACTCTGGACCAACTGCTAGGGAGTCTGCCTGGGACCAACCTAGACCATATGCATGTGGGTGACAGTTGTGTAGCTTGGTCTGTTTGTGGGGCTCCTAGCAGTGGGAACAGAACCTGTCCCTGGCACTTCAGCTGGCTTTTTGGGAACCATGCTTGGTTGTGTATCCCAGCCTTGATGCAGGGGGAGAAGCTTCAACTTGATGTGCCATGCTTTGTCGACTCCCATGAGATGCCTTCCTGTTTTTGAAAGGAGATGGAGGAAGATATGGGGAATAGATGGGAGGTGGGATGAGGGAACTGGAGGAGAGGAGGGAGGTGAAACTGTGGTCAGTATGTAAAATAAATGAAAAAAATTATTGAAAGAAAGAGGGAAGGAAGGAAGGAAGGAAGGAAGGAAGGAAGGATTAAAAAGAAGGAAAGAAGGAAAGGAGGAAAGGAAGGAAGCAAGCCAGCTGAAGAGAAGTTAGGAAGTAGTTTTCCCTGATAGTTTTTCCTTTGGTTCTTATTTGAATCTGGCTTTGGCTTTCCTCAGTGATAGACTGTTACCTGGCCATGTAAGGTAAAAGAAACCTTTGTTTCTCCAGGTTGCTCTTTGTTGTGGTGTTTATGACAGTAGCAGAAGGCAAGTGAGAACACTTAATAATGCAGATAAAATATGTGGCAGATTGCAACTTACCTTGTTGCTAAAAGCCCAGAATAAATAAGGAAAGGAAAGCTTATGACTTTACATAATATCGATTTATATATATATATATATATATATATATATATATATATCAAAGGCATAGATATCAGCATACTGAATGGGAAAAATGCAAAACATTTCCTGTAAAATCAGGAACTAGATAAGCTCTGTTCCCATCACTTTTATTTAATATGTTTTTGAAACTTATAATCAGAGGAATAAGGTGAGAGAAATGAGGAGGATACATATAGAAAAAGGAGAAGTCAGATTACTACTTTTTTAAAGTGATATCATTTTATGTGTAAAATACTTGAATGGTTCTACCACATTCCTGATTTAAAAAAAATATATAAAACAATCTCAACAAAGTAGGATACTAAATCAACAGAAAAATCAGAAACTTTTAAATACACTAATAACAAACTAGATAAGAAAGCAATCAGAAAGACATTACTTTTTAAAAAGAGCCTTAAAAAGTCCTCTGTAATGGGCCTGTGAGTTGACACATCAGGTCAAGGTGCTCGCTGTACTAGCTTAGTGATGATCTGAAGCTCTGAATTCAATCTCCAAAACCCACATAAAAAAGTGTACATAGTTGTCTTCTGCGCTCTACACACGTACTGTGACATACATTCCCAAATCTTTCTCTTTTTCTCTCCCCACTCCTTCCTCACACATATACAGAGAACAATAATAATCAAGTTTACATAAATCATACTTTAAAATACCCAGGAATACCCGTAAACAAGTGAAAAACCTCAAACTGAAAATTATAAAACACTGAAGAAAGAAACTGAAGACAGTAGGGCAATGAAAAGAACATCTGTGTTCATAGGTTTGGAGAATTACTATTTTATAAATGGTCACATTACCAAAAGGGATTTACAAATTTATTGAAAACATATCAAAATATTAATAGCATTCATCACAAAAGTATAGATGATTATCTGAACGTTGTATAGAAGCACAAAAATTCCCAAAGTACCTAAGGCTATCCAGATAAGAAGAACAATGTTGGAAACATCAGAATTTCAGGTTTTTTAAAATGTATTATAAGCCACAGCAAAAAGAACAGCATGGTATGTGCATAGAGGCAGACATGAAAACCAATGGAACAGAATGGAAGATCCATAAATAAACCCTTATATGTACAATGACGACATTTTTTTGACAAAACTGCCCCAAACACATTAATAAAATAGAGCATTTCCAACAAATGGTGCTGAAAACAAAGAACAGCATAACACATGTGGAAGATTAAAATGAGATTCCCATCTTTTCCCATGTATAAAAATGAACTAAGTAACTTAATGTAAGACCTGAAATTATAAATAAATGAAATGAAAATATAGTCAAGCAGTAATATTCTGACAGAATCCTGAATTGGACTCTAATAGCTTAAGAAAAAAAGCAACATTGGTAATTGTAGGCATATTAATAAACTTTTGCACAGCAAATACATGATCAACAGAGTGAAAAAAATCTAAGAAAACTTTGCTGCCTATGTTTCTCATGGGAAATTAAAATGGAGAACATACAATAAAAGGTTAAAAATAAAATACATAATTCAGGCCTGATATTTGTAAATGAAATGAAGAGGAATTTATCAAAATAAGTACAAATAACCAATAGATACGTAAATACACTCAACATCTGTAGCCATCAGAGAAATGAAATTCAAAACCACATTTTGATTTCATCTCACCCCCACCAAAATTGCTATCATCAAGAAAAAATGAAACACAACAACAACAACAACAACAAATTCTGGTGAGAATGCAAAGGAATATTTATACACTACTGGTGAGAATGTATATGAATAAATCACTATAGAAAACAATATGGAGGTTCTTTTAAAAATATAAAAAGTAGAACTTCAACCGATTCATCTATTTCATTCCTGGTTTATAACAGAAAGAAGTGAAGTGAGTATACATTATTGTGTGGTGATATTTTATTTGTGCTGAAATATGGTGATATTTTATTTGTGCTTTAATAAATAAAGCTTGCCTGGAGATCAGAAGAAAAAGCCATCTGTTATTAAGTATACAAAGAAGTCAGGAAATGGTAGCGCACACCTTTAATCCTATCACTTGGCAGGCAGGGATCTGTCTGGATCTCTGTGAGTTCAAGGCCAGACTGAAAACAGAGCCAGGTGTGGTGACACACACTTAAATTCCAACACTAGTTAACCATGGAGATCTAGAGGTCTGTACAGACATACAGGAAGTGACAGAGCAAGGCAGGAAGAGGAAGTGGTGTAGCTGGACAGAAAGAGCAAATCAGATGACAGAACAGCAAGGCATATAGGTGTGGGTAGACAGGAAGTATCACTCATTTGGAAGCTGCTGAGTTGGTGAGGTAAGGTTAGCTATGGCTTTCCCTATTTCCCTGATCTCTCAGGTTATCACCCCTATATCTGGCTCTGTGTTTCTTTTATTTAATAAGACCATTTAGCAATTGGTCTACATTAATGCCTATGTTTACTGTGGCAGCAATATTCACTATAGTCAAGTTATGCAAGGAGAATAGGTGCCTATCCTTAGATTGTGTATTATACACACATACACAAAATAATAATTTGAAACAAAAGGAATCAAACTAGAGGTAATCATTGGAAACAAAATTACATATACACTACATGTTAGATTTTGTACACAGAGTCTAAATATAGATAATATGAAAGTGTGAAAATGCCTAATAATGGAGGGAAATTGGACTAGTTGGGGGAGGAGACAGTAAGAAAAGATTGGAATTTTTAACATGTCAAAATATGTCAATCGTTCTCAAGCTGATATGTGATGTGATTTTAAAAATCAGATTCTAAATGCCAGGTCATGGTGGCACACTCCTTTCATCCAGGAACTCAGGAATCAGAGGCAGGTGGATACCTGTATTTTCAAGGCAAGCCTGGTCTACAGAGCGAGTTCCAGGGCAGCCAAGGCTACAAAAAGAAACCCTGTCTCAAAGAAAAGAAAGAAATCAGATTCTAAGAAAGGTTGTTACACCTAAAGATAAATTATTCTAAGAAGTATATGGAAAAGTAAACAAAGTAAAATAAAAAAACACAAATGAGGAATAGAATGTGAAGAATTATGCTATGTTATTTCAAGACTTGTTCTGGCCTTATTAATCTAACCTATGTGGCACTGAGGAAGGATTATCACCTAGATCAATGGAGGACCATAGAGAACCAAAAACTATACTCAAGATAATTTATCCAGTAGTTTTTAGAAAAGTTCAAACACATCAATATTGAATCAATATTTTGAACAGATAGTGGAAAAGCAGTTGGAAATCTTAATGTAGAAAAGTGAGCCTGATTTAAGTTTCAAATAATATGGAGAAATTGATTCAAAACATATCATTAACCTGAATGTAAAAAATAAAATCAAATCAAAGTTTAGCTTTAGAACAAAACAAAGGAGGATGTCCTTCTTAACTAGTATTAGGGAATTCCTAACTTATGAATTTGGTATAAATCAAGAAGATTTTTGGTGACTGTAGCAGATCTAAAAATGAATTACTGGCCAGGAAAATTATTTACAACAATGTACATGAAAAATAGCAAATATATCATATTCAGACCCCATGAAAGTCTCTCAATAGTCAACAAAAAGGTGATAAAAATGCATGGAAACTGCTCTTTGAGCAAATCCAGACATCAAATGGAAAATGAAAGATGGTGAACAGCATAATCTATTAGAAAATTCAACTCAAATCCACGAGGCCTTTATATTTCTCTCTAGAGTACTAAAGTAAAATAAAAAAAAAGCAAGAACAACAAATTCTAGAAGGTACGTGAAAAATTTAGGTTCCACATTGCTGGAAGAAATATAAAATAGTATAGCTACTCTGACAGTATGGCAGTTTCTTAAACCATTAAACATGCAATTATAATACAACTTAGAAAATTTACTCCTGGGCATTTTTCCCAGAGAAATGAAAACTTACGTACACATAAAAACAGTTCAGGAATGATTATGTCATCTGTTTTTCAGAACAGCCCAAACTGGAAACAATGAAAATGCCTTCAATAGGTGAGAGTAAGTCTGGCATGTATATACCACATCAATAAAAAGAAATAGATTATTGAAACATATAGCAACTTAAGTTAATGTCAAGAATTCCATTGCATAATGTTCTGGAGTGAACAGTGTCAGAAAGATGGGGAAATAGTAGTGATTTCTAGAAACCAGAATGGATATAGGGATATGGAGACAGCTATGGTTATAAAATGTTAACACAATGCTTTCAAAAGTTTTATAGCACTGTTATTGAGTTTTGTCTGTGTTGACAGCCATACAAATCTATTCATATGATAAAATATTGAAAATTATGCACATACACAAGGGTGGGGAGAAGTTATTTCTTGTAAGAGTTGTATAGATTATGATGATCAAAGCCATTCATTTGGTGTCAGAATTCTATAATAGTTATCAAGATATCAAATTTATGGGAGTAGAGGTGGAGAGTGCACAGGGCTTTCCTGTACCTTTGCAATTCTGTTGTAAATCTATAATTATTTTAACATAAAAAGTCAAAACACAGAATAGCTAAAATTTAAAAATTACAATGGCAAAAACAGCAAGATACCGTTAAATTGTTTTAATATATTTGATATTATTTTAGAAGAATAAGAGCAATCTAATTAATATCAATCTTCAACAAAGCAAGAAATACATATGTTTTATTTTCTTTGATGAAAATTGAATCACTATAATCTCTAGGCCAGTTTTCACCTTTTAAAAAGGTTGTATTTTCTTTTCATCCACATCCATGCAGTGATAATTATGTATGTTCTTGTTCAGCATCATGACCGTAGTTGTACCTATATGTTTCCTAACCCTTAAAACATTTACCTACTAGTCTGTTAAATATTAATTTGGTTACACCTGTCATAGAACAAACACAAAAGGGGTGTTGTAGTGGCACAAATACCTTGGTGGGAACCTACAACTCTCTATTTGATTGACTTAAGACTCACTCAACAAGCAAGAAACCATGCTTGATACTGGAAACGCAATCAACTGTATAGTGATAGTAAAGTCATGTTTTTTGGAGGGGAATCCACAACCACTAATTTAGTAAACAAGCAGAATCCCTACACAAAAATCTATAAACATTTGTCCTTATACTCACAGATAATTGTATTCTTTATTCTTCATCAAGGAAACTTCTCTTTGAAATAAACCACTATAGAAAAATTCAAATGCAGACTTGTGGAACCCATTCCCAATGGGTGCATCTATAAAATACTCCTACATCTAAGGCTCAGGGAATCTTGAAGAAGAGGGGATAAACATATAAGAGCCAGATGACCAAGGAGTTTGCTATGAAATTATTTCCTAGTAATGTCAGAAGCTACACCTGTAGCTGGAAGTTTTTCTGTGTCCCGCCTGGTCTTGCAGCCACTCAGACCTCTGTGTAAACACACAGAGACTTATATCAATTACCAATTGCATGGCCATGGCCTTTGGCTCAGTTTTCTTGCTAGCTATCTCTTATAACTAAACTCAGCCCATTTCTATTAATCTATATGTCACCACATGTTCTGTGGCTTTACCTGTGTGCCATTACATGCTCCTCCCTGGACGGTAGGATGGCATCTCTCTGCCTTTCCTATCTCTTGCTGTCTATCTGCTTAGATTTCTGCCTGCCTCTTAGCTGCTTTGCCATAGGCCAATGCTTTATTTATCAACTAATCCGAGCAACACATATTCACAGAATACAGAAAGATACACCCCGCAGCATACACCTATAAAATCTCACCAACATGATTCAGTAACATGACAAGATAACACCACTAGATGTGCTAATGTTGAAGGTGGAAAGCTCAAAAGTCTCAGTTACAGACAATGAACTATAGGCCACTGAGAAAACCATGGAGCAGGAGAGGTGGTCCTCCTTAGGGAAAAGCACAACAATTGGTTGACAAATGCCAAATGGTCTGTCCTGAAAACATACAGACAAGTAACATTATACAGACTGAATACATTATATTTAGGAATATATACATAAATACAAACACACATACACACATATATGTGTGTGTTTGTGTGTGTGTGTGTGTGTGTGTGTGTGTGTGTGTGTGTGTGTATGTGTGTGTGTTTGCAATAACAATGTAAGAGACCATAAATTTGAAATAGAGAGGGCAGGATTATATAAGAGAGTTTAGAGGGAGGAAAAGGAAGGGAGAAATGTTGTCATTATATTATAATCTAAAAAAAAGAAAACAATGAAAAAAAACCCATATACCTCGCAATCTAATGGAGGGACTATGAAAATATAATAAGTATTTTATGTGCACCATTTAAAATTAATTTTAAATGTAAAAACATTCTTGGGCAATCATGTGAAAAGTATGGAAAGATTAAAACATAATCTTAATCATAGTCTAAGTAAACAGGAAAAAAAGCAAATATAAATCCAGGCATATTAGTGGTTGTATTCAATATAAAGGGACTAAAGTGACAATGAACTGACAGTACCGTCAAACTGAATAAAAACTGTCTACCACTCACAAGCTCTATACCTAAGAGACATTGAATAGTCATTATCAAAGGATGAAAATATAACTATTATGGAAACACAAACTCAAAAGCTGTCGTAATTAGTCACATTGCACATGAAATAGGGAAAACAATTCATTGAGGTGCCAGCAAGATGGCTCAGTGGGTTAAGGTGCTTGCTGATGAGTTTGGCAAACCAAGTTCATCCCCCAGGATCCACAATGTAGAAGGGGAGAAAAGATTCATACCACCTGTCTCCAGACAGACACCTACACTAGGGCATGTACACATACACATACATACATAAACAATAAATAAATAAACAAAGAAATAAGTAAATAAGTAGACAGATAGATAAATAAATAAATAAATAAATAAATAAATAAATAAACAAGATAACCTTTTTATGTATATTAAGCTCAGAAATCTTTGGGGCTAGGGTTTCTCTCAAAACTCCATCTGAACTGTCTCTGTAGGAAATAGTATTTTAGAATGCTAAAAGCTGCATGGTACAGTTTTTATAACTCACGAATGAAACTAAAACTACAGATTTAACTAAATACCAAAATAAAAAATAATTAAGATAAATAAAAACATTTCATAAACAAAAGAGATCTGCAAGGAATATCTATAGGAATTTAAATTTTTTCTATACTTCAAAACACATTGATAAAATAGAAAATAACATGGGAAACATTCAGTTCATATTATGAGAGAGTTGAACCTCTCTCTCAATCTGCATTAGTAAGTCAGAAAGCAAGTGTACAATAAATCAGCAGTAGCTCAGACTCTAAAATCTAATCATGACAGTGCTAGGTGCTGAGTATTGAAGTGTACCTCAAATTGAAGGACTGGAATCATTTTCACACTATTTAGCTACAGTGAGAATGAGTTGAAAATCAAAAACAGTATTGCTAGAATAGACTCAATTATTTGGGGAGATTCAAGGATTATTGGGACTACCAGAATCCATCTTTGGAAAATTCTGAATTTAAGAAATTCATTCTAGCTGGGCAGCCATGACGCATACCTCTAACCCCAGCACTCGGAAGGTAGAGGCAGGTGGATCTCTGTGAGTTCGAGGTCAACCTGGTCTACAGAGCGAGATCCAGGACAGGCACCAAAACTACACAGAGAGACCCTGTCTCGAAAAAAAAAAAAAAAAACAAAGAAAAAAAAAAAAAAAAAAGAAATTCATTCTATAACTCTAAATTTTATCACATTGGAATATACTCGTCCAGATGGTTTCACCGATGATTCAAACTCTTAAGAAAGAAATAGCACCAATCTTGCAAAATCTCTTTCACAGAACAAAAATAGAGAATTTAATTTATGATACCAGCAAAATCGGATACCAAAACATCAAGACTGAGGTTAGAAAACTTTCTGTAAAGGGTCAAACAGTAAATGTTTAGGCTTTTCTGGATGTATCATCCCTGATACAGCTTCTGTTGAACCTGTTATAATATGGAAACAGCCCATAGGCAAGGGTAAAATGAACTCATTCATCTGTGTGTCAATACAACTTTATGTATGGTCACCGCACTTATATTCCGACTCACTGTGTTATACTTCTCCTTCTTCGGCAAACACTTTCCAACATCCATTGCTTCTGAGATCTCTTATTCCAGTCTGTGCAGCTTTCATGGATTCTCTTAGTTGCTCAGTTCAAATCCCATGTCGGTTTTCCCCACCTTCCTACAGATTAGCTGTTTCTTTGTTTCTTTGCTAGACATTTGCTTCCCAGCTCAGACTCTGTCTTTCAGTCAGGCAGCTCTGACATACAATACCACCTTCACTTCATTTGGGCTGACATGCACATGCAAAGTCACTTTCCATTCAGCATGATATCCTCACACTGTTTGGGCTCTTAGCCTACATGTGATTCTGGTATTTGACTTGAGTTTATTGTGTCTATGCATATGTACTTCCCAACTAAGTGGTCCTTTTGTTACCTGATCATGACCATTGGGGATCATCTTCAATTTAGTAGTGCATATGATACTTTACACTACTACACTTTCAGGACTATCCTTGGAAAGGAAGAGAACAATTTAAATAATGTACATATATTACAAGAGTATCAGAGAAGCACGTTATGCACGAGGAAGAGCCTTACTCTCGCTTTGTAAGGATGAATGAATTTGGCCATTATTCCAAAGCCTAATTTAAATGGTTGAGTTTTCAATGCTAATTTATTTTGTACTTCAGATAAATTAGCATTCTAGATCATTGCATAGAAGCAAGAATTTAATTTAACTGATGAGAAGGTAAAGGAAAAAAAGAGAAGAAAGGGGAAGGATTTGAAAAGAACAAGTATATTTAAAAATAACACCTTAATATTATATTTTTCTTGCTTAAAAACCAAGATAGTATTAGGAATCATATTACCTATAGAAAACTTCATCACAACCTTAGTGCTGGCACAAAGCAGTGCTTCACAAATAACTGTCGGTGTATTAAAGTTAGAAGGGATTTCAAAAGTACTTTGGTGCCAATAATAAAGCACCTGTTTTTGCATGCATTTTTCATGTAGTGGAGAGAATCAAAGTAGGCTATCATTATGAAATTCTTTGATTCAGTTACATACTGATAATATATGCTGAATGCAGGGAATGGAGTTATACCTAGGTTTCAACATGTGTAAGTATATAACTCAAATATCACCCAAAGAGTACTTATTAGTAGCTGATATGGTAGAATTTTTCTTAAATTAAGTTCCAGAAATGCTTAACACAAGTAAACATGAAAATAACTTGTGAAAAATATATCTTTAAGGAGAGATGAATTAATTCCATTTTTGTCACTAATAAAATGATGTCAGAAGGTAGATAATATAAGGAAATAAAAGGTTTATTTTGGCTCACACATCCAGTCCAAGGTCACCAAATATCACTTAATGTTTACTTTCTGATGACAGAATCCAGGTAACAAGTAGGTATCACATAAGGAAAGATGGAAAGACAAGAAGTCTCTCAAACTATTATTCCATTATTCTATTAACTATATATTATAGTAGAGCCCTAATCATCTTTTAAAGGTCTTACTTGGCTCTACCTCTCAATATTCCATAATAAATATTCAAGTTGAATATGTGTTTCAGAGGGGATTAATTGTATTGAAATCATAGCAGGTGGAATAGACTATAGAATTGTGAACCACAGTTCAACCAAAGCTCATTTCCCACTGAATTTTACATCAGTAAAAACCGAGTTCACTTCCAAATGTGAGTGTCACACAATAGTGTGTATATTATAAATAATCTACATATATTATGAGTGACTCAGAGAAATGCATCATGTGAGAGGAAGATGAGCCACATGCTCATTTACTAGGATGAACTAAAAGATAGCCATTGCACTAAAGACTATTTTTAAAGGATATATGGTAAGTTTTCACTGTTAACTTTTTTAGCATTTAAGATAAACTAGCACTCTAGATTATGACATAAAAGCAAGAATTTAATTCAACTGCAATAACTATTTCAATTTACAGCATTTTATAGTATATTAAAGTTTACTGTGAGAATCTGTCACACATGTTTAAAAATTGGGTCATACTCAGTTTTAAAATTAGATAAATATGCTGTTTTAAAGAGATTATACTAAGTTACTTTTAAAGCAAACTTTATTGAGCTATAAAACACAGAAAGAAATGCTCACATATGTACACATGCAGTTTGCCTCATTTTCTAAATTTAACAGCTTTGTTGAGATATAATTGTCATAAATTATATATATTTAAAGTATGCAATTTGTTAGGTTCCACACATGCATGCTTCCATTTAAGCATCATCACAGTTAGACTAATATATCTTTCACTTCTTTATAACTCTCCCTACCACTCTCAACTCCAAGGAAATAGTTTTCTAACAGTAATACTTACTTGGCATTTTATATGATCTTTCATTTAACTGGGATACACAGTATTTTATCTTTAACATCCTGGTTCTTTCACATACTATAATTCCCAATTTGTATTGTATATCAATAATTTGTTTGGGAATATTCCATGGTAAGGGTGTGGTATTTGGTTTAACTATTCACCTATTGAATTACTCCTAGTCTGGGGTCATAACAAAGAGTGCTACTATGACCACCAATGTGTAGGTCTTACGTGACCACAAGGTTGCATTTCTACATGATAATTATCTAGGTCTGAGCTCACAGGACTGCCCTGTAGTTATCGTTTTTCATTATCCCACAGTACCTTTTTATCTGGATAGGACAAGCCCAGATTTTAGTCTGTTATGTACAACCAGTAACGCTACATGCTCTCATGGGGAAAATCAGCTGAACTTATCTCCCTCTAACACTCTGAATTCTTCAGAATCATACTTCCTTCAGATTATATTGCTTTAGCAGAACTCTAACTAATTTGGTTTATTATTTTTCTAACTGTTCTGTCATAAGCTTTTGAATTTGATGCAGTCCTATCTCTTAATTTTTGTTCATATTTCCTATGCTATTGGAACACTGTTCAGAAAGCCATTTCCTATATTAAGATTTTAAAGTACTTCCCCTATGTTAAATAAAATACACAGCATAAACGCAATGAAAAACGTTAAATATCTTGCAGTAAAACCTATAAGCACATAAGAAGGAAAATGTGGTACAAGTACATATAAAGATCTCTGCTAGTGGCTCAGTGGTCAAGAGCACTTGCTATTTTTCAGATGACTTAAGGTTGGTTCCAAATATCCACAGTAGGAAGCTCCTCACACCTGCCTGTAACTACAGCTATAAAATATCCAGTGTTCTCTTCTGGCCTTCACAGGCACCCTTATGAATTTACAGATATAAAAGCATACATGCACTCATGTATACACATAAATTAAAAATAAATCTTTGAAAAAAATCACTTATAGTCATAGATAATAGGACTAATATTAAAATGACCATGTTATGAGGCCAGTGGGGTAGTTTAGTGTGTATATGTGTTGCCATGGACACTTGGAGATTGAATTTAATCTCCACAAGCCATGCAAAGGTGTAAGGAGAGGACTGGCTCCTCAAAGTTGTTCTCTGATCTCCACACCCACACAGTGGCATAGGCCCCCACTACATATAGTAATAATAAATTAGTACAACCATATTAGAAAAATGATATTCAGATTAAATGCAATCTCCAAAAAATCTGTTAGATTTCTTTATGGAACTGGAAAAAAACTCACATAGAAGCATGAAAGACCTCATACAGATGAAATAACCACTAACAAAAAAGAGTAGTGTTAGAATTATTGCAATACTAGATTTTGAACTATAGTATAGTGCCATAGTAACAAAAAATATCATGGTACTGGCATATAACTAGACACAAAGATGAAATGTTTAGAATAGAATGTCCCAAATTATCCCAAGGAGGTACAACTATCTGTTTTTTAACAAAGACATCAAAAACATACATGGAGAAAACCAGCTATAGCAGGAATCTTAAAAGTTATTATTAATAAAATCAAACCTCAGCCAAGTATATTGGGGTGAACACTGCAAGATCAGAGAGACAGAACAAGCCACAGCTAACCTCACCTGGCTAACTTCTTCAGCTGATCTTGTTTCCTCAGGCTGGATGCCTCTGTGTCCTCATATCTGAATGGCTCTCAGCTGAACTGCTGCTAGAAGCCTGAAAGCTTAACCAGCCAAATGCTTAACCAGCCAAATGCTTCTAGTTTCTGGTCCTCATGCCTTATATATCTTTCTGTTTTCTACCATCACTCCCTGGGATTAAAGGCTCGCTTTCTGAGATTAAAGGCATGTATCCCCATGCCTGGCCTTTTCCATTGTGGCCTTGAACTCACAGAGATCCAGAGGGATTTCTACCTCTGGAGTGCTAGGATTAAAGGTGTGAGTGCCACCATTTTCTAGCCTTTGTATCTAGTGGCTGTTCTGTCTCTGACCCCAGATAAGTTTATTAGGGTGTACAATATTTTGGGGAACACGATACCACCACAACCAGCCTTTTCATAAATGTTATTGGGAAAACAGGATGAATGTCCCATAGAGAAGAATTAATCTATCTCTCACTTTACAAAAAGATAGCCAAATAAAATGGATCAAATTTAAGTCTTAATTTAACTTAAGACTTAAAAATTTAAATCTTGTTTCTTATTTTTAAAATTTTATTTATTTAATTATGTATTATATATAAACTAATTTTGTCTTCTGAATGTGAAAATTTCAATATCTGTAATTATCATTCATTCCAGCTTATTTTTACTGCTTGTTATCATTTATTGTGATTTTTTTCATTTCTCTTATAATGAATTTTTATTGTGGATTATTATTCATTCAGATTTGATCTGAGGATTTTTTGCAGCCTTTATTAAAGTGTGTTATTCCAGAGAAAGTTTAAACTTTTTTTTGCCATGATGCCACAGCATTGCATTTTTGTCAAATGGAACATTTGCTTGAAGGTTTCATGCTATTTGAACAGTGTAGATTCACTCGCCAAAGATGTGTGTGAGAAAACTAATTAGGAAATTCAGGATGGTACATGGATATAGCTCAATAGAACTAAGACCTTTTGGGCATGAAGCTTTATTCAGAGATCTCTGATCAGACCTTTCTTGTGCTTGGGTTCTTGTCTTTTGAGCCTGTTCTCTTCCATCTGAAGAATGTCATAAGACTTATGATGATAGAGAAAGGGAAGACTGCTTCTTTGCTTGATTTAAAGAATAGGACTTTTAAAAAATTATAAAATATCCATTAGATACATTTATTTTATATCCATAAGTGTTTTGTCTGCGTGTATGTGCATTATCACATTAGTACCCAGAACTTACATAGATGAGAGGAGAGCATCAGATCTCCTTGAAACTAGAGTCATAGGTTTTTGTGAGTCAACATGTGGGTGCCAGGAACCAATCCATGTCCTCAGGAAGAGCAGGAAGAGCCCTAGTTTATCTCTAAATACCTGAAAGAATATACCTTTTTCTTTCTAGATTCCAAATAATTTAATTATTTTCAAGTCTTCTATGTAGTTAAAAGTTAATTATTAATTTGTGTTTCTTTAGTAATATGTTCAACTGAGAAAAGCCTTCTGTGGAAGCTGTGATATCAGCATTTGGGAGATTGAGGCAAGTTCCAAATAAGCTTGCATTGTCAAATAAAGTACAATTCAGAAAACATTTTTATCTGTTTCACAGCAATGGTGTGCTGAATTGATGAGTTCTTGTAAAATTACTGCCAATGACCATGTCAGAGGAGCAGCAGATGGCAATTGTAGTTCGAGGTGTCAGCCTACCAGGAGGGAAAGCCCTGATGGGTGAATCTTGGATAGGGAAGGCCCCAAGACCACAGACTCCAGAATGTCTTTTTCTTTTGCTGTGCCTGTGGTGATAATGTGTTCCCCCAATATATTGTGCAGCCTAATAAACTTATGTGAGGTCAGAGAACAGAACAGCCACTAGATAAACATAGAGGCCAGAAAATAGTGGTACACACACCTTTAATCCTAGCATTCTGGAGGCAGAGATCCTTCTGGATCTCTGTGAGTTCAAAGCCACCCTGAAAACAGACAGGCATGGTGACACATGCCTTTAATCCCAGGAAGTGATGGCAGGAAGCAAAAAAGTATAAAAGGCATGAAAACCAGGAACTAGAGCCTGGTTAGGCTTTTAAGCTTTTGAGCAGCAGTTCAGCTGAGATTCATTCTGGATGAGGACTCACAGGCTTCCAGTCTGAGGAAACAGGATCAGCTGAGGAACTGTCAAGGTGAGGAAGCTGTGGCTTGTTCTGCTTCTCTGATCTTCCAGCATTCACCCCAATACCTGGCTCTAGGTTTATTTTTATTAATAAGATCTTTTAAGATTCATGCTACATGTGCCTTTACATATTTGCAGCTGCTATCTTTCTCTGGTATCTGGCATGGTGTGAAGAAGTGCAGGGAAATCCTCACTGCCTGTAGTGTAGTGTTTTTAACTCATGGAAACACCCTGTTCTACTGGGCATTTTTACTTGTGGATTATTATGAAGACAATTTCTTCCTAAGCTGTACTGTCTAATTGATAATATTAATGATATTTTGAATAGAATTTTGATGGTTAAAAATATAAACAAGGCAGTGTTATACAGCTAGAACACATGAGTATCTATTGAGGAGCCATATAGACTGTGGCTTAGATTAATGATTAAGGATAACAACTGAGTCCCAGGAGCTAGGCTGGCTCGAATTCTTTTAACCTTAATGTTGGGAGATGTATTCACAGGTTTTGGAGTGCACCATAACTGAAATAAAGTTTTGAAAGTAACTTAAAGTTAGACTAAGATGTTTTTGTTAAATAGCTTTTAGATGACAAGCCAAGAAGACAATATAAAGTTTTAGAAAGGCTCATAGTTGAATGAGGAACTTGTTGAGGTCGGGGAATAAGAACACAGCAGCTCAATTATTACTAGCTGACACATTTTTCTTGCTAGGATTGGTTAATGACCAAAGGTGATGATTAATACCTTATACCCATTTCTGCCCTCAATCTCCTGATTTATATATATATATATATATATATATATATATATATAATTGATTAGTGGGCACCCTAAAGATTTAAAGTATAGCTGACTGATTCTTTTTCATATATAAAAGTTTAAGTTTGTGATTACTTTAAGATTCCTTATAAGATTACCTTTAAAGTTAAGTAATAAAGTAATTGGTCCTTTCCTGGTAACTTCAAAATGCAGCCTGACAGTAAAAGAATACCCTGCTTGCTTACACACTGTTAATCTACAACAAGTTGCTTAGGTAAGAATGTACATGTGTTTTTGGGATAATTTGTTTTTCACCTGTAATACATAAAATGTTTAATCATGTAAGGGATATGGAAAACATGATGCTTTTTACTTGTATTCATTGTGATCATTCACTTGAAATCAGAGTACAACAACATTGTAGGTTTTATATTGGCTGAAAGATTTTGCTGGGGTATATAAACTGTAAGGGAAAGAATAAAGTTAGAGTTAAAATGAGTTAGAAGGAAAACATCAAGAATGAGAAAATTAGGAGGATAACACCAAGAGAGTTAGAAGGAGAAGGAAAACATCAAGAGAGACAGAAGGGACATCTCTGGATAGAGATAAGAAAAGAGAATATAGAACACAGAATGAAGAATAGAGAAGAATAAAGAAAAAGAGAGGAAATGTGGTGGTATTGTGTTCACCAAAATATTGTGTACCTTAATAAACTTATCTGGGGTCAGAGACAGAACAGCCACAATGTTAAACATGAGGTTAGGCACGCCTTTAATCCTAGCATTCCAGAGACAGAAATCCATGAGTTCAAGGATACACCCAAGCATGGTGACCCACGCCTTTAATCCCAGAAAGCAAGCCTTTAATCCCAGGGAGTGGTGGTAGAAAGCAGAAAGGTATATACGGCGTGAGGACCAGAAACTAGAGGCATTTGCCCTGGAGAGGCATTTGGCCTGGAGAGGCATTTGGCCTGGAGAGGCATTTGGCCTGGAGAAGCATTTAGCCTGGTTGAGCATTCAGGCTTCTAGCAGCAGTTCATCTGAGAGTCATTCAGATATGAGGAAATAGAGGCTTCCAGTCTGAGGAAGCAAGACCAGCTGAGGATCCGGCGAGGTGAGATAGCTGTGGCTTGTTCTATCTCTCTGACCTTCCAGTGTTCGCCCCAATACCTGGCTCAGATTTGATTTTATTAAGACTCTTTAAGACTCATGCTACATCAAACCATGAAGATTGTGTGATTGTCTTTTTCCCCTAACCCACTCAGATACAAAAATACCATAATATGCGCTGACTCTGTGGATTCCCTTTGAGCCTTGTGCTACTGGAGACTGGTTCCCAAGGCAGCAATAATTACAACAGCAAATCAATGCAATTTGTCCTTAAAAATGGGGGACAAAACCTGTACTTAAATAACAGTACTGTACAATATATAAGCCCATGTACTAATATTCATCACCCAGCACCTCCCAATGTTAATAGCTTCAGAAACCATTGTATAGCATGAAAACTAGAAAATTAACTTTAGTACATATGTTATTTAAATGTATTCTAAAAATACATTTTGTAAACTCAAGAAAGAAAATTTTATACAAACCATTGGATATAGTATACTTTCTAAAATACAATTCACAAGGAAATATTTCAGCAAACTCCTTAAAAAAACCTGAATCTTTAGGTAATTTAAAATTTAATTTTGATTGTGGTCTTATGTACCATTGTTTAATATATCACTTTAAATGTTTTATTTCCTATTTCATATTTTTATGTATTTGTCCAGTCTCATATGCATGGCTCTATTCTGTGATCTTTGCTTGAGTGCTCTAATTCTCACTTTAAAAAATATTCATATGGTGATATCTCAAGAATCCACATCTCTATCTCATCCTGAATTCCTGTGCTGTACATCTCCCACCTTCCCACCTTAGTTAAGTATATTAGAGCTCCTTTCTGCCAGAGAACTATTGCTGTTTTTATTTTACCTTCTTAACCAACTAAACTTCATTTTATAATTAACCATTAGTTTTATGACATTTTAGGCAATTACCCTAAGTACTTTGGTCTAGTAATTATTCTATTTCTTTCCATTGCTGTATCTTATTTATTCCTTTTTTATTAACTAAAATTTTTCATTTATTTTACATACTGACCACGGTTTCCCCTCCCTCTTCTCCTCCCATCCCCCCCCAACTCCCCTCTATCTCTCTCCCCATCCACTCCTCTCCCCTCTCCTCTCAGAAAGGGGTAGGCCTTCCATGGGCATCAACAAAGCATGGCACATAAAGTTGAGACAGGACAAGTAGCTGTATCCAAGCTTAGCTTAGAATCATTCATACTCTATCTAAACAGGCTTTTCAAACTCTACTTCATTCCTATAGTAACAGTCTTATTTTATCCCCTATCATTTTGCTTGTTCTGAAAAATTGATAAGGATTCACTGGCTACTCTTCATTAACTAATCTCTGAAAGCAGAGATTTTCTCTAAAATAATTATGACAACAGAACTGATCTAACTCAATAAATACAATAGCAAATATTTCCAACTGACTATATACTGATGTCCAAACCTTTAGTTTAATGTGTATAGGCTTTTGCAATTCTATCCTAGCAAGTGATGCTTTTACCTTGTTTCCACTTCTGCAAACTAAATTCCTGCTGGTTTGGATTTCTTCAAAAATGCCAGGTCCTTTCATATTTATGTTTTACCTACATGTTTCCAATGACAGCATAGTATATGGTCATTGTACAGTATCAACATTGGGAAACTCACATTGGCACTCATGATATTCAATATGGAATATTTTTTATTTCCTTATTGTGTGTTCTTACCTCAAGACCCAGGTTGTTATACCATGCAGTCTCATAAGGCTTACCCAAAATACATATTTTTTTGCCTTTTCTGTTCTTCCAAGAACTTTATCTGTTTTGTTGTATGTTTCTTCCCAAACTTTATTTTTAAAATATTTTTTGAAATAAAATATAATTATATCATTTCCTGCTTTCATTTTGCTCCCTCTGGTCCTACAATCCACAGCTGTTTTCTTGAGTAGGATATATAGGTGTGTATCATATATCAGACATATCATACATATATATATATAATATATATATATATATATCACTTTCTTATAGCAGAGAATTTTCTTAGCTTTGAATCTACAGTATTCCAAATCATGAATAAACTTCAATTGAAGTTCAATAGATAAAGAGAAAATATGTACTTTTTTACTAACAGGTAAAAATGTGATATATATATATATATAATATAATTGCTTATGAACATGAAAATGATTAATTTGCTTCTTTTTTCAGTTATTCACTTTCAAAGACAATAGGATGATATGCTTACTTTAGTATGCAAAAGTAATTTTTTAACTTTTTTTAAGCAAAAGTAATTTAAAAATGAACTATCCATGGGCTGGCCACATGTCTTCAAGGTTAAGACATTTGCCACCAAGTCTGGGGAACTGAGTCAGATCCCCAGAAGCCACATGATGGAAAGAGAAACAACCTGGCCTCAACATACACAACATGACACAACACATGGTCTACTCTACATAAATAAGTAAATGTAATACAGAATTTTTAAAAGTATTATGCAGTCCCTGTGTGATATAATTTGTCTCTTCAAATTTGCATTTCATGACTGTCTTAGTTTAATGTTCCTATTGCTATAAATAGACACCCTGACCATGGCAACTCTTACAAACTAAAATATTTGATTGGGGCTGACTTATAGTTCAGAGGTTTAGTCCATTAACATCATGATGGGAAGTATGGTGGCATGCAGCAGAACTGGTGCTGAGGGAAGGAGCTGAGAGTTCTACATCTTGATCCATAGGCAGCAGGAAAAGACTTAAGACATTGGGCCTGGCTCGAGCATCTGAAACCACAAAACCAGTCCTCAGTGACACACTTCCTCCAACAAGGCCACACCTCCTAATATTGCCACTCCCTTTGAATCTATCAGGGCCATTTTCTTTCAAACCACCACAATGGCCATTTATTAAGCCACCTTTTAGTTTTGCTTTTATTGGTTAATAAAATACTTATCAATTTAGCTTGAGGTATATTTTGGTGTCATTGATATGATGGTTAAATATAAATTATTAGCTAATTAAAGATCGACTGATTAAATTTTGTCAAATGTAAATATTTATAGGTGATTAATTCTTAACACTATTATATCCCTGATGTTTCTCAGGAGCTTTTCTTTTTCTACTGATAAAAGTAAGCACTGTATTTTAGGTTGATTTAACTCAGAACCAGAACAATGCTAAGAAAAGGTTTTATATGTTGATTGTTTACATAATAGACTTAAGAGATAATGTCAAGAAAGGAGAGCACAACTGTGGATAAAGGTTTTCTGTTGCAAAATACTACAAAGAGATATTGAAGAGGTTAACCATTTTGGGAGCAATTACAAGCTTCTATGAAAACTGTGTTTAAATTGTTTAACCTACTAGCTCATGTAGGAAATAGAAAATACTGAAGGTTTTTAATGGAAGAATTTAAAAACTACTATAAATCACACACACACATCTAGCTTTTTTACCATATTTACTGAAATTACATGTTTACAACTGTATCTGATAATTATTATATAAATATACACATGACCAACCACAAATGTATATATATACATTTGTGCAGTTGATGTATTAGAAAATTTTGGTCTGTAATTTGTTTATATAAACATACCTTTATGACTATAATGCTCTGCACAGTCCATGAGAGCTATCAAATACAGTCTCCACTAAGTTTTAGACTAATCTACCATAATCATAAAATTAATTTGATTGAGACATAAAAGCATAGCTCTGTAAACACAGAAATAAACACTAACACTTCTGATTCTATTAGTTACTCAAATAATGACCTTTACTCTTGGTTGTGTAGCATAGTGGAATAACCCATGTCCTAATAAAGAACTGGCTAATAACATATTACTAGAAGATAAATTATTAGAAAGATTAAACTAAAGTTTTATTGGCAAAGTATTATGAATATCATGGGGATGAAAAGGGTGAGTAATAATAGTCACCGTGATTAAGAAATAGCAGAAAATTAACAAAAAATATGAAAGGAGACTAAAAAAATGCAATTATGATTTAGGTTCAGTTAATGCCGACCAGCTTAACAAATGACTAAATCATAAGACCAAACTAAATGTTAGCCTAAAGTATTTAATGACACTAGCTCCCTTTTATTGTTTTTTTTACCTTTGCTCTTAATTTCTGTCATTGATTACCATTCTGCTTCTGGCTGTAGTTCATGACATTGATGTTAACCCACAAAAGTTCCTTTCACCAGGTATCTTAGAGTCTGTCATTTTTCTAATATCAAAGATTGTTTACTCAGTGCTAATATTCAAATTGAAGTTGTTAGTGTGTGTTGGATATGGAGTGGACATCCCAAATTCAGAATTCTAAGTGCTTGTTTTCATACAGTGAACAATACTAAGTTCATATGGTTAATGAGGTCTTGATTTAAAGGGTTTGCAAATGAATTTCTTTTGTTTTATATTCACTAACGAAGTACATGATTATTTGCAAAGTCTATAAAGACACTATAGAATGCACTGAAATAAAAAAGCATAAAATTTCAGACTCCTTTTCTACCTTTTGATCATAATCATGATTTAGCAAATCCCTTCTCTATTGTTATCTAGTGTTAAAAAATGTTAGAACATCAAAAACTACATCCATTGTATTATCATTAAACAAAGCATTAGGTTTTTGGCAATTTCAATAATTTCTTAAGGTCATTCTTCTAAATGAATGTGAACTTGTTAGTTTTTACAGCTTAAATGACTTTTCCATCATGTTTTTAGCTGAGCATTTAGTTTTGCTCGAGGCAAATCAATGCAAAATCATCTACTGAAATGTAAAATTTTTCTATATACATTCACGAGAGACTAGTTTGAAACACACTTGATTTGGTAGACTATAAAATCAAATGGTTATCATAAGGGTTATGCTCCTTTGTTCCTCCAAAAACATATTCTGCTTATTACATTTGAATGCAGACTAATTTTTCAAAATCAATAGCTTTGGAATGATTTTTGAAATATTCAAATAAGAGAATCTCTTCTTAAAATGGGAAACTTACTTTAAAATCAAGACCTAATTATGAATGTAAAACTAATTCACTTTTAAGCTTACCATATCTTTTGAACATTAAGGAAAAATGTTTACCTAAATTTAGACTTAAGTGGAAAACAAAATGATTCAATTTATTTTTATACTTCCACAATTTAAGATAGCATATTACGACTCAAATTCACAGTGAGACTCAGTCATAAAAGGAATGCTGAAGAGGGAAGCTTAAAAATGAACATAAACAGAAGAAGTAATTCAGTGTCAGGAATAGAGAAATGCGTGTATCCAAATAAAGCAAGCCAATGTCCTCTTTTATAAAATGTGACTTCATTCCTTCATTTGCTGCTGTTTATCACAGACCTATATATCTTCATTTCGTAGACTCTCACCTCAGTAGTCACAGGATAATAATGACATTTTAAGACGCCTAAAATTAATTCTAGACACTGTTTTAATTATTTAAGATGTTGATTTAATTAATCTTTACAACAGTCTTATGAAACAGATAGTATTTGGTCCTAATTTTTTTAGATATGGAAATTGATGCATAGAAAGATTTTTCTGTCTTAGCATTTGAAATTGAACCTAACTTAGGATTTTAACAAAAGAAGAATGTTTCTAGAGACATCAGAGGAGACCAGTAGATATTGCATTACAGAATTATTCAGAGTGTAGCCACTAATTTGCTGGTGAATATATCAAGAAATTTACACACATGAAAATGCAGCCATGCTTCTTGGAATTAATATTTGGAGGCCATATGTAGTATATACACATGGAATTTTCTTGTTTCTTTGTGTTGATGATTTTCATTTTGCAGGGAGGGGGAAGAGATTGTCTTAAGTAGTATGGCCATTTGTGTGATCCCCACTGTCCTATAATAGTTTCTAACCCATGTTTCTTTTGGGGAAGCAGTTCAATTTTGTTGAGGGTTTGGAAGATGGTTTAGTGAATGAAGTGCTTGATATGCACCAATGAAGACACAATTTTGCATCGTCAGGTGCAATACCAGATGCATCTGTATTCTGAGTACTGTGGTGGAGGTTAGTTGGTCAACTAGTCTAGCTGAAATGGGGAGCTCCACGTTCAGTGAGTGAGAAAACCTGTCTCAAACATATGATAAAGAGCAAGAGAAACTGGCTTGAGTGTCTTCTGTCTTCCACAAAGCACATATAGACATGTGTACCTCCACAAAATATGGATACAATGCACACCCACAAACACATAAGCACAATGTTTGATTGATAGCTTACTTTAGAAGGGATGAGGGTGGAGTTAGGCTAAAAGAAGGTCCATGTGGAAACTAAAATAGTGATCATTAACTAATGTCCATTTAATGAGTTTTGAGTCTTTATGGAGCCATGTATAGATATAAGCTAATAACATACAGGTGAAATTAGCCTATTGGAATTAGGTATGCCAACAAACACTTAAAATAGCATTAGATGTAAGAAGGTGCCATGAGACTCCAAAAGAAAGACTGAATTGGAGTTACAGGAAAGAAGAGAAAAAGAATATGCAAGTAGATATTATAAAAATGCTCTCTTATTTATACTTTAATAGTGATTCTACCAAAAGCTTCAGAGCCAAACTAAAGTTATATCTTCCCCAAAATTTATCTTGTAATGCATTTATCTTTCTATTTTTGTGCTGTCTGAAATAATTATTGGCCAATTAACATCAGCTCATACTGTATCTTAGAAAGACTAGTTAACAAAACATAAGATTTAACTAAAAGGTCCTTTCTTCAGAGAGGGCTTCTTGACTATTCTAGGTCAAGTAACCAAGAGCCCCTAAGTCACCTTTTATTCCTTATCTTGTTTTTTTCATCATGTGTATCACTGTCAGAACTACCTCATTTATGTGCTTATTATCCATTATCTTCTTCAGAAACATGACATTTTAAGTACATTCAATTTTCTCCATAATATGATATATCTTACCCATCATATGTGCTCAATACAAAATCATATGTTGCTATAAACTATAAAGCACTCAACATTGTATTGCTATTCATTAATTCAGTCAAACTCAAATTGATGAACTGTCATTTACCTTCATTTTTACTAATTTCTTCTTGTTCTTAGTGCTTCTTTTAATTTCATAGTTTGTTTTTTGAATTTATTAATATAATATAATATAATTAATCAATTTTAATTGTGAAGTTTAATAGGTTTGACAAACATACACACTAGAATAAGCACCAAGCCAGTTACTGTCTTTTGCAATCTGTTGCCCCCATCCTTAGAGGTAAAAATAAAAGTGACAGTGAGTGTAGGTAGAGTTTTCCTGTCCCAATTGCCTGCTCCCAAATAACCAGCAGCTGCTTCTCAAATAACTGACTCCAAGACTTAATATAAATTATAAATGCTCGGCTAATAGCTCAAGCTTGTTACTAGCTAGCTCTATGTGTTACTCCAAGGCTCGTGACTTTTACCTCTATCCCATTTTGTGTATCCAACTAGTTCTCCATCTGGTTGGTGACTCTTCTCGCTCTGTCCTTCCTCATCCCATCATTCTCAGTTTTGCTTTCCTGCCTCACTTTATCCTGTTCAGTTTTTGGCCAGTCAGCTTGTTTATTAAACAATCATAGTGACATATATTCACACAGTGTACAGAAGGTTTATTCCACAGTGAGATGTTTTCCATAATTAGATATTAACTTTATTCCTTCTGATCTTCAATTTAGGAGAGAAGGATGCCAGGGGCCAGGCACCCAGCTACACAGCCGGACATGGTATAAGAAGTAAAGAAAGATATTTCGAATAGAGAAAGGTAAAAAGCCCAGAGACAAAATGTAGAAGAAGAAAAATGGGGTAATTTAAGATAGAAAAGCTGGCTAGAAAGAACCCAAGCTAAGGCCAGGCATTCATAAGTAAGGGTAAGTCTCTGTGTATTTATTTGGGAGCTGGGTGGTGGGCCCCCAAAGAGTAAACAAAAACAAACAAAAAACTACAAAACTTACTCTGAAAATGCTTGGACTATTTTATGTGCTAACAACAATATATGAAACTCCATCTGTTCTACATTGTCACTACTATATTATATGACTAGATTTTAATTTTTATATACTCTTGTTCATTCTAGTGCATGAATAATAATACCACATTGTGATTTTGATTTCATTTTTTTCTAAAGAACAAAGAAGTTCAATATCTTTTCATGTGCTTATTGCTCATTCAAACCTCATCTTAATTTGGAAGAAATCTGTTCAAATAATTGCCCTTTAAATCACCAGACTGTTTCTGTAGGACATAAAATAATGCTTCTCCAAGTTGTCTATATCCTAATCCTGAAAATCCATAAATACTTTATATTGCAAACAGGTTGTCAAATGTGATTAAGTCAAACACTTTAACTTTTGCAAATTAGTTTAAATTTTTCCAAATGTGCCAATTTAGTCATGGTCCTTATAACATGAAGAGGATCAGTATTAGAGAAGATGTGATCATAGAGGCAGTGAAGGAGGCATTGATTATGTGGAGAAGCTCTATAGATAGCCTTAAATATGAGGAAAGTGCCCCTAACTCATAATATTTATACATATTTATGAGGTACAATATCTTATTTCAATATGAATATAGAATGTATAATGATCAGATCAAGGTAACTGGTATTTCCATTGTTTCAAACATTAATTTTATTTATATTGAGTACATTTTAAGTCTGTGATACCAACTATTTTGAAATATGTAATTGATTATTGTCAAGCACAGTTATCCTACAATATTATAGAATATTAGAAACTCTTATGCCTGTCCAATTGTTCCTTTGTAGACATTAAACACCTAGTTTTCTTTCTATTTTGGGATATATTGTTAGTTCTTTGAAAGTTTTGTGCTTTGTATTTTGATCATATTCCCCCCCTAGTTCTTCACATATTCACCTTACTTCCCTACCCATTCTGCTTTGTGTTTTTGATTTTGAAAACCCATCCAAACCAATTTGTGTTACTGAAATTTCAAATGTTCTGAGATGTGTAGTTTTCTACTGGAGTACAGTCGATTTATCAGTGGCTACAGTCTTAGTGATATCTGGATCTTCTCTCCAAGCAGCTAGCAATTGCCAACAGTTCCATGGCTAGGTGTCTTAGGGTTCCTATTCTTTTTTTTTTTTTTTTTGGTTTTTCAAGACAGGGTTTCTCTGTAGTTTTGCGCCTTTCCTGGAACTTACTTTGTAGACCAGGCTGGCCTCGAACTCACAGAGATCTGCCTGCCTCTGCCTCCCGAGTGCTGGGATTAAAGGCATGTGCCACCACCGCCCAGCAGGGTTCCTATTTCTAATAAAACACCCCTACCAAAAGTAACTTTGGATGGAAATGGTTTATTTAGCTTGTAGTCCCACATCAAAGTCCATAATAAAGGAAGTAAGAAGGAATTCAAGGTAGGAATCTGGAAGCAGAAACTAAATTATAGGCTATGAAGGAATGTTCCTTACTAGCTTTCTCAGTCTGCTTTCTTATACAGTCCAGGACCACAAGCTAGTGTTGGCACTGCCTACAGTGAGCTGGGCCCTCTCAGATCAATCATCAGCCAAGAAAATTCACTACAGACTTGTCCACAGGCCAATCTGATGAGGGCATTTTCTTTTTCTTTTTCTTTTTTTTTTTTTTTTTTTTTTTGGTTTTTTGAGAAAACAGGGTTTCTCTGTTTTCTAGTTTTGGTGCCTATCCTGGATCTTGCTCTGTAAACCGGGCTGGCCTCGAACTCACAAGATCCACCTGGCTCTGCCTCCCGAGTGCTAGCATTAAAAGCATGTGCCACTGCCGCCTGGCTAAGGGCATTTTCTTGATTGAAATTACCTCTTTCCAAATGGCTCTGGCTTGTGTCAAGCTGACATAAAACTAGCTAGCATACTAGGGGTGGGATTTCATGACCAACTGATATTTCAGCGCTGAGATTTGGTCTTTCTTGGATTTGCACATGTCTTGTGCATACTGTAGCAACTGCCCTGCTGTGTTCAGAAGACATTCTTTCTTTGTTGTTATACACCACCTCTGTCTTTTATGTTCTTCATGACCCCTCAATGATCTCTGAGTACTAAATCAACCCCTAATGATCATTACTATCCCCATAAAACAATGTATCTCTCATCCTCATTTGAAAAGTTTCTGTTTGTGGTAGATGATTATGAACAGAGTGAACAACAGCTGAACAAGGTGTAGAGACTGGAGGATTTTCAAATATGAATGGAACATATATAGTTCACACACCCTTCCAATCATTTCCTCTTTTTCTTGTGGAGCTTTAAAATTTTGGTTAAGTCTATTTTATTTTTTTAGATTGTTTATGTTTTCCTTTTTATTTGCCACTTTTCTACTACTGGGATAAAACATCATAAACAAGGTACCTCATAGAAGAAAGAGCTTATTTTGACTTGTGGCTCCATATTGGTGGAGCAAAAGAATGGCAACATGTAACAGGCATGGTGGCAGAACAGGAAGCTTAGGGCTCACAACTTGAAGCATGAGACTAAAGCAAGGATAGCAAACTACAAATGACCTGGGTCTTTAACCTTTCAAATCCTGCCTCCCAATGGCACACTTCTCCCAACAAGGCCACAACTCCCAACCCTCTCCAAATAGAACCATGAACTGGTACTACAAAGTACAAGATTTATGTTTAGCTTTATTATCCATTTTGAGTTTGTTTCTACATGCAATATGAAATAGTAAATGCACATAGCTAAATGTGGATATGTTCCAATAAAACATTGTATTTGAACACTAAAACTTGATATATTTTTGTGTATCATAAAATACTCTTTTTTTCTAGATTTAGAATGTAAATATAGAAAATATTTTTTTATGGTTTTTCGAGACAGGGTTTCTCTGTGTAGCTTTGCGCCTTTCCTGGAGCTCACTTGGTAGCCCAGGCTGGCCTCGAACTCACAGAGATCTGCCTGCCTCTGCCTCCCGAGTGCTGGGATTAAATGTGTGCGCCACCAACGCCCGGCCTAGAAAATATTTTTTAATCATAGGCAATCCTAAAGTGCACAGCATGTTGCTATGGCATATGAGCCATAGTTAGAAAGTAGACTTTGTGAACAGTATCAAATTAGTTATACAACTCACAATTCTGCTCTCCAAGTTTGCTTTATAACGTAAAAGAAAAAGATGATTTTTCTTATTTAACTTACGTATTTTCATTTCTGGTGGTTTTCATTCCTACCTATCATGCTGACTTTCCAACAAGTACCCTCTCCATTCAAGAGAATTCCTTCAACATTTCTTTTAGTTCAAGTCTATAAGAAATATATTGTGTTAAAATTTTATGTATATGAAAATAACTTTAGTTTGCCATCATTCCTTAGATTAATTTTGTTTTATATTGTATACTCAATGGAATTTTGATTTTGCTAGACATTTCTTGGAAGATGTCAGTTGACTTTATTTTGGGCTCCATTGTTTCCAATTTCAGTAGATAACTAAATAAATTTTGCTGAAAATGTAACTTGTCTTTTTTTTTTTAGAATTTCAAGTTTTTCTCTTCATGTTTAGTTTTTTAATAAGTATGTAATATGTATAAGGGTGGTACTATTAATTGTTTCTAGTGGACTTTATTGAGAATTGTGACTTTATTTATATTTTTGTCAAATATGAAAATTTTGTAGTTTCAAATATTTTTGTTCTTAAATTTCTCTCCTCATTTTATGTCTCAAATTGCATGCATGTTAGAGATCTTGATGTCTCACAGTTCCTCAAGTTATTTGATGTTTTTATTTTCAACTTTTTTTGTCTTCTTAGTTTTTTGTATTGGATAATTTACATTTCTCTAGCAACAAATTCATTGATACTTTTTTCTATCATTTGTTCTTGAGGCTGTCAGCAAAGTTGTACATTTGAGATATTGTATACTTTAGTTTGAAGACTTCTATTTACAGTTTTTTCAGTTTTTAAATTCAAAGTTTTAATTTACTATAAGCCTAATATTTTGAGACCCAGAATATATTTGTAACAACGAATTTCAAATTCTTCTGTAGATCATTACAACAGCTAGACCACAAATATTTTTTTTTCATTTTAGTGCTTTATTTTCTTAGTTCTTTGAGAATTTCACACTAGCATATATTTTGATCATATTCACCTTCTGTTCCTCCTCCTAACTTCCTTCAGATCCAGCCCTACCTCCCCATGCTCTCCCAAATTTGCATCTTTTCTTGTTATTAATAACTCACTGAGACTAATTTTCCTACCTATAGAATCCTGGGTGTGGGGGACCTCCACTGGAGCTTGGTTGATCTACCAGGTGTCATACCCTTAAAGAAAAATCCTTCTCCCTCTCCAAGAAACCATCAAAGATCCATAACCTCTCAGTTAGGAATAGGGACTCAGGAATCCCTTCCCCATCCAAGCTAGCATATTGACTGGCTTGCTCTTATGTAGGTCTATGCAGGCAATCATAGTTGCTATGAGTTCATGGAGTACAGTGATCCTGTCATGTCCAGAAGACACTGCTTCACTCTGGCCCTACCCACAGCCTGGCTCTTAAAATATTCCTAACAGTCTTCTGAGATGGTCTCTGAGTCCTAGAGGGAAATAGATGATATGGATATACTCACTTGTGACTGAGCATTCCACACACACTTACTCTCTGCATTTTGACCACTAGTGAGATTCTCTGTTAATTATGTCTACTGTGCAAAGAAACTTCAGTGACAAGAGTTTGAGAGCTACTTTATTTTAGTTTATGGGTAGAGATACATGAGTTTAGAGGGCAGTTTTATACTATACCTATTTAACAAAATAACAGACCCAGAAGCTCACAAACCATGGATTACCAGGCAGATTTACAGACCCAGGCTTGCGTTTCCTCAAGTGTAGTTGGCCTTAAATCTAACTAGGCAGCAGCTGGTTACCCCCATGACATTCTTGCCATGATAGGTAAACAAAAACAATGACAATAGCCTGTGTTGTTTTAGGATTCTCTAGGACATCTTGTGGCCAATTTTTAAATCTTTTTTACACAGAAATTGGGAATATGACCTCTGACTCTCCTTTATGGATACAATCCCTCATTTTTCATACTAAACTTTGTATTTTATTTTGTAAATCCAGTGAAAATATGAATATTCTATCTGAATTTTATCTAAGAAACATAGTACAGATTGGATATTGTTTTTGATTCTTGAAGATTTGAAAACTAAGTGTGTATATCCAGTAGAATATCATCTTCCAAATTTCAACTCTTCTCCTTAAAAATAATTTAAGTACATGTATTATTTTTTCAAAGCAATTTCTTTCCATTATAAAGTAAGTGCATCAACTAAAGAGGTATTTCTGTTTCTATAAATTAAATTTTCTTCTGTAACAACATAACATGAATGTTAGTTTGTACATAATGATTGTACTTTCTACATAAAGTACAATGTAGGTGTGGAAAATTTGTTATATTCCTGAAAGAGCAGATCTAATGATCTTGGCTGCAAGTGTACAACAGTCTACTAGAAACAAGAAGCAACTAGACTACTCAAATTCCAAATCAATGAATGCCTTTAAAGAAATAACTGGAAAGAGACTGAAATAGGTTCTAATAATGTCTTTGCCTTGGGTTAGTATTGAAAAGTTTGATACTTTTTCTTGGTGGGCAAGTGGCATTTGGCAAAATACTTCAAATTCATTATTTTACAAATTCTATTTTACACATATAGTAAAATTTTAAGGAAGTTCTAATATTTGGAGAACAGTCATATGCAGTACAATAACAGTGTGCAAACAAAATCTCATTGTGCTTAATATGGATTAAGATAATGAAATGAATAATTGCGAAAACTTCCAGGGTCAGTGAGATTATTCAGGATGGAACCGACTCCTGCAAATTGTTCTCTGATCTCCACACACACTATAGCACATGTGCCTCTGATTTCTCTCAAGAAACGAATATAGTAAAACTTTGTAAATAAAACAAACTTTTAGCCAGTCATTTGAGATTTAGAACCTATTTCAAAGAGTATGTAAATATGTATTTTCTACATCCTTTTCTCAGCTTCCAGTAGTTTGCCACATTTTGCTTGCTAGTTAGATTGTCTAGATCAGATTGGCCTGTGGCCATGTTCATAAGTAATTGAATTGATTGATGATTCATGTGGAAGGGCTCAGCCCACTTATGGGCAGTTATATTAATCCCTAGACAAGTTGGCCTAGGCTAAATAGGAAAGCTAGTCAAGCCATCCTGAGAGCCAGCATGTAAGGAGCATTCTTATAGGGTTTCTGCCTTGAGTTTACATTCTACTTTTCCCAATGATATATTGCTACTTGGAAGTATAAGCTGAAATAAAACTTTTCTTCCCCCAGGTTACTTTTCATCATAGTGTTTATTGCAGCAATAGGAAAGGAAACTAGAACACTGCTTTATGATATAAAATAAATCTTAAGAATTTTGGAGGCATCTCCAGTTTTGGCCTGTGTGCTGGCTAGTTTTATGTCAACTTGACACAAACTAAAGTCATCTGAGAGGAGGAAGCCTCAATTGAGAAAATACCTTCATACGATCAGGCTGTAGGCAAGAGCATTTTCTTAATTAGTGATTGACAGGGGAAGGCTCAGCTCGTTTTGAGTGGGGTCACCTCTGGGCTGATAGTCCTGGGTTCTGTAAGAAAGCAGGCTGAGCAAGCCATGAGCAGCAAGCCAGTAAGCAGCACTCCTCCATGGCCTCTGCACCAGCTATTATCTCTAGGTTCCTTCCCTGTTTGAGTTCTTGTCCTAACGTCCATTTATGATGAATAGTGTTGTAGAAGTGTAAGCCAAAGAAACTCTTCCTGCTGTGGGATGTCATTCTGTCTGCTCTGAATATGTGTTGCTCTGATTGGTTGATAAATAAAACACTGGCCTGTAGCCAGGCAGGAAGTATAGGCGGGACAAGCAGAGAGGAAAATTCTGGGAAGAGAATGCTAAGTCAAGAGTTGCCAGCTAGACACAGAGGAAGCAAGTTGTGAAGGCAGAACTGAAAAAAGGTACCAAGCCACTTGGGTAAACATAGATAAGAATTATGGGTTAATTTAAGTGTAAGACCTAGTCAGTAATAAGCCTGAGATAATGGCCCAAGCAGTTATAATTAATATAAGCCTCTGTGTGATTACTTGGGGGACATGAGTAGAAGAGATTTGTCCCTACCTCAGACCAGCCAGGACACAGGAAATCTTCCAGTTTTACCTTTCTTCCTCAAGTTCCTTTTCAACACAGCAATAGTAACCCTAACTAGGAAAGCTTTCTTCTTGTTTGTTACAAAATCTCCTTGGAATTTCCCTTTAGGAGCCTTAGGGATTGTCTTCATCTCTTCATTCCTTGATCAAGGCTTCAGCCATGGTTATACACAGTACTTCATTCACTGATTCTCCTATAAAAATCTGAAGAGAATGTTTCACAATAAATTTGATTATTTTGTAAAAAATTTAGAGTAAGGGTGAAAGATAAAGGATGATTCTGTCATTGATATGTCAAAGTATTTCTCCAGAGGGTAACATGCTTATGATTCTTGCATTGTAAAATATTATTATAGCTTGCCCCAGAGCATTTAAATGTCAGTAGTGATTCCAGTGTTTATGGGAAAATGCATATTCTCAAATATCTTTGGAGGTTAATAACTCCCTGGCATATGAATCACTGGTAACCTCTGTACTTGTCAACAATAGATCTTGAAGCATTATGTTTTAAAATAAATCAAATTCAATTAATTCTTACTGCAAAGCATGTAATACTCATTACTCTATCTTTGTCCAAGAGGAAATGTCCACTTCTTTAACATAAACTCTTATTACCTATAAGGCAGAAGTGTTCCACATATTATTTAATTAATGGTCATTATTATTAGATTGACAATGAGCCATTTTGGTATAGAAAAATCAATCAGCAATAATTTTGCTAAAATTTATTCCTCTTGTCTATTACAGGTAAAAGAAAAAAGTGAACAGTGAAATTTTAAATTCTTGCTTTGGTTGTCCAGATCCAAGATGGAGGCCGGCAACATTAATACATATGTTCTGAGGTTAAGTTTGCACCAAGGATAGATAGAAGGGTACATATTTGTTACTGGTCATCTTTTCTTTGCAACTCCTAGTACTTAGAGTTAAAAGTGGTTCAAAGATTCTCTAGATTTCCAGATTCAGCAGGTCTGGATATTTAAATGCGTAATCATTTAGGTATCGGGTCATTTGCCTCCACATGTAATTTTTTTTCTTTGAGACAGGGTTTTTCTGTGCAGTTTTGCGCTTTTCCTGGAACTCGCTTTGTAGACCAGGCTGGCCTCAAACTCATGGAGATCTGCCTGCCTTTGCCTCCCGAGTGTTGGGATTAAAGGCGTGTGCCACCACCCGGCTAAAATTGTTACAAACCAAATATCCTCACAGAAAAACTTACTCAAATACTTCTAGTTTCACGGGGAAGTAAAACATTTCAACTTTGTATAAAAAGTCCAACTTTTCTAACTCCGTTGCCAGGAAAGTAGCTGATGAGGCTGTTGCCTTTGCTGGAAGATAAACTAACCTGTCAGTGCTTTATCAGCCAACATTAGAGCTATTGATGTTGGACAGCATGCATATGTTTTATAGTTCATATGATTTGATGTTAATAAGTATTACTTTGTAAATTCCAATTCAATTCTGAACACAAATCCTCATGAATGTGAACAGTAAGGAAACAGGTTAAGAAGTGAAGCGCATTTCCTAGCCTCAAGTACTATGTGCATAAACAAGGAAGGAGTTATTTTTAATGATGAAAATCGAAGCTAATGAATATAACATTGGCAATTATTTTGAATAATTTCTTAGAATGAACTACAGCAACATCAAATAAGAAGAAAAAATGATATAATTCGTCAAATTTAGAATAAAGACGAGTACATTTTTAAGCATGCTAAAAAATGATTGATGATTACATTCATTGCTTAAAAGACTTGTAATTCACTCCAATTTTGAAGTTACAATATAATAGGACAAACTATTATATCACAAAAAGATTGTAGAATGTGTATTCATTTTCTATTATTGCTACAACAAATTACCACAAACTTAGTGGCTTACAATAACACTTCTCTTTATTCCAAAATTCTGTAGGTTGGCAAACACTGTCAGGCATCATTGTACTAAAAACAGTTGTTAGCAGAATATTTTTACTTACTGAAAAATTTAGGAGACAACTCATTTATTAATTTACCTATTCCAGCTTCTAGAAAGCACCAGCATTTCTTCACTCCTGATTTCTCCCTTCATCTTCAAAGCCTTTAGTGTAACATTATCACACCTCTATCAGACTGACTCCTCACTTCGTTTATCACTTAGAAAGATTGCATCTATGTCTACCCAGATAACCCAGGTTTACTTCTTTATTGAAGATTTCAGAATTAATCATATCTTCTTGCTTGCCTTTGATATGTAAGGAAATATATTCACCAGTGTGAAGGAATGAATATGAATATTCTTCAAATGGAATACTATTCCACTTACCACAGAATAAACAAAGCCAGATTTTATGGAAACTCTTTTCTTGTGGTGTTAATGTACCTCCATGGTGGATCATTTGCCTAGCATGTGCAAAATATTTAGATCAATTTCCATCACTGCAAAAGCAACAAAATAATATAAAGAATAATGTTTGCTCTTTAACTGTACTCTCATTTTCTTTTTAGAACTTTCAGTATAATAAACTCTTTCCCATCCAAGGCACACTATTTCGAATTTTAAGTTTTCAATTAACATCTTAACAACCATGCAGGTGTATGGGCCACAGTGTGATATTTCAGCATATGTTTGTAATATATACTGGTCTAATCAAGGTAATTAGCATTTATTTTTTCTGATCATTCTTTATGATTGCAGTCATCTGGTTCCATAATTCTAGTTCTTCCTGAAATGTTTAAAAAGCCATCATGAGCCGGGCAGTGATGGCACACACCTTTAATCCCAGCACTCAGGAGGCAGAGGCAGGCTGATCTCTGTGAGTTTGAGACCAGCCTGGTCTACAGATTGAGATCCAGGAAAGGCGCAAAGCTACACGGAGAAACCCTGTCTCAAAAAAACACAAAACAAAACCTAACAAACAAACAAACAAAAATGGCTGTCATGATCTATAATCTCTCATACTGTGCCATGGAACACTGGAAGTTATTCCTCCCATCTAATTTAGTTTTAGTTCCTGTTACTCTGACTCTGTATCTTTCCTCCCACCTTTTCAGCAACTCGCAATTCTACATCCAAATTGAAATTTTACAGCTTTAATATATAATTCAAAACAAGCAATATTTGTCATTATGTATTTTGCTTATTTCATTTAAAATAGGACTTTCCAGTCTTGCTTATTTTGTTTTAAGTGATAAGATATCTTTATTTTCATAGCAGAATAACATTCCTTTATACACACAGACATACACACAGCTTAGCTGTTGTGAGTATGACCACAATAAGCATAAGAGTACAGATTTCTCTATGAGATGCTGATTTCATTTTTTTACGTATCTGCAAGTGGAATGACTGAGTGATATGTCAGTTTACAAAAAACTTTTACTCTTTTCTTCATAATGAGTGGAGGAATTTATTTTCTCATCCCTGGTATTTAAAAGTTTTCTTTCATTTACATCTTCACAAGTAGTTTTTCTTTCTTTTTAATTGTATGTACACAAATCTTTTGATACCAGTCATATTTGCTTGGGTTAAATGATATGTCATTTTAGTATTAATTTCTATTTCCTCAATTGCTAATGATACTAACCATTGCTTCCAAATACATTTGATAGTCACCTTTCTTCTTTAAGAAATATCTATTGATATCATCTGACCATTTAATTTTATTATTTCTTTTTATTTTGTTGAGGATTTTTTTGTTTTTATATTCTGAATATGAGTACTATGTCAGATGGTTAGTAAACATTTTCTTTCTCTTTGAAAGTTGTCATTTTGCTCTATTGACTGTTTCCTTTTGTTCAATATAACCATTTTTGTCTATTTTTCTTTGTGTTTCCAATGCTTTTGCAATCTTATAAAAACAAGTGTTTAATTATGCTTTTAAATTTTTCTGTTTTGCTTTCATTCAGTATTTTCCTGGTTTCACATCTTACTTTAAGTATTAGGAACTTTATTTAAATTGAATTCCATACACAGTATATAAATAAGTATATATACACATATATGTGCATCTCTCTCTCTCTCTCTCTCTCTCTCTCTCTCTCTCTCTCTCTCTCTGTGTGTGTGTGTGTGTGTGTGTGTGTGTGTGTGTGTGTGTGTGTGTTTGTTCAGATCTTGTTTATACAGCCATTGCTAGGAAAGACTGTTTTGTGGCATGTTTCCTGGTATTCTGGTTCTTTCAATCTTTCCACCCTATCTTCAAGATGTCCCCTACATCACAGATGTAGATGCATCCTTTGAGACAGGATTCTCCATGATCTGTTCATTACTATATTGGTTCCAATTGTGATTTCCTGTAATTGTTCCATTCCTGTGAAAAGAAGATTTGTAGACAAATTTCTAAACAGTCTTATTAAGTAAGAAACAAAGAGCCAAATACAGGGGTGAAAGCTGTAGAGATTAGAAAAATAGTGATAGCCACCAGCTAACCTTAGCTCACCACATCGCTGTTGCTTCCCAATAGAACCAGCTTCTTCCTGTCTAACTTGTGCCTTTATTGCCTTGCTGTTCTGCCTTCTCATTGGCTCTTAGCCCAGGTACCTCAATTCCTTAGCACTGCTTGTCTGTTTAGACCTCCAGGTCTCTATGGTTGGTTCTGGGATTAAAGGCGTGTGTCACCATACTTGGCTGTGTCCTTGAACACACAGAGACTCTACCTGCCAGGTGATTGAATTAAGGGCATGTGTCACCACTGCCTGAATTTTGTTTATGGCTGGCTATGACCTCTGATCTCCAGGCAAACTGTATTTATTGACATAAAAATAAAATATCACCACATTTCAGCACAAATAAAATATCACCACAAAGATTCTTTAGTGAGAGGGTGATAGCTATACTCATCTGTGAGTATAAGGGTAAGACTTATAATATGATAAGGAATTATGCTTGTCTAGCAAAGTGGTGATAGAAGATTCCTTTCTAAATTCTATCACTTTACTAGTCCTGGGAAGCTGGCTAGATTTTACTACCAAACCTGATTTCCTCCCTGTAGAGTGGATCTTAAATCCTATTAGAGAGCTGTTGGTTGCCACAGCCATACCGGTACCACTTACTACATCTTTATGCATATTTTGCCATACTTAGAGTTAATATAGTAATTAGAATTAAAATTCGCTGTAAGTTAAACAACGTTTATGTCGTGTCTAGGTTGAATGAGAATGTTTTCATGTCTTTTTGTTTTTTTTTGCCTGATAGAGATGTGTTTTAATTTCTTTTTTTTTGAATTTATTTTATTTTATTTTACAATATAATTCAACTTTACATATCAGCCATAGATTCCCCCATTCTCCCTCCTCCCGCCCCGCCCCCATCCCCGGCCCACCCCCCATTTCCATCTCTTCCAGAGCAAAGACTCCCCCAAGGATTGAGATCAACCTGGTGGACTCAGCCCAGGCAGGTCTAGTCCCCTCCTCCCAGGCTGAGCCAAGGGTCTCTGCTAAGCCCCAGGTTTCAAACAGTCAATTCATGTACTGAGCACAGGACCCGGTTCAACTGCCTGTATGCCTCCTAAACAGATCAAGCCAATCAACTGTCTCACCCATTCAGAGGGCCTGATCCAGTTGGGGGCCCCTCAGCCATTGGTTCACAGTTCATGTGTTTCCATTCGTTTGGCCACTTGTCCCTGTATTCCATCCATCCCTGGTCCCAACAACTCTTGCTCACATAAACCCTCCTCCTTCTCGCCAATTGGACTCCCGGAGCTCCACCCAGGGCCTGACCGTGGATATCTGCATCTAGTTCCCTCTGTCACTGGATGGGGTTTCTAGCACAACAATTAGGGTGTTTGGCCATCTTATCACCAGGGTAGGTCAAATCGGGCTATTTCTCGACTATTGCCAGCAGTTTATTGTGGGGACATCTTTGTGGATTTCTGTGGGCCTCTCCAGCACTTTGCTTCTTCCTATTCTCATGTGGTCTTCATTTATCATGAACATTCCTTATGTTCCCTCTCTGTTCTTGATCCAGTTGGGATCTCCTGCTCCCCCAAGTTCTCTTTCTCTCGCCCCTCGCCCCTCATTACCCCCACTCACGTCCAGATTGTTCATGTAGATCTCATCCATTTCTTTGTCATTGGGCGATCCCCGTGTCTTTCTTGGGGGCTTTTATCCAGGTAGCCTCCCTGGTGTTGTGAGTAGCTGTCCAGTCATCCTTGTTCCACAACTAGTATTCTCCTATGAGTGGGTACATACCATGTTTGTCTTTCTGAGTCTGGGTTACCTCACTCAGGAGGATTTTTTCTAGATCCCTCCATTTGCCTGCAAACCTCATGATGTCATTGTTTTTCTCTGCTGAGTAGTATTCCATTGTATATATGTACCACAGTTTATTTATCCATTCTTCGGTTGAAGGGCATCTAGGTTGTTTCCAGGTTCTGGCTATTACAAATAATGCTGATATGAACATAGCTGAGCAAGTGCCCTTGTGGTATGATTGAGCATTCCTTGGGTATATGCCCAAGAGTGGTATAGCTGGATCTTGGGGGAGATTGATTCCCAATTTTCTAAGAAAGCGCCATATTGATTTCCACAGTGGCTGTACCAGCTTGCATTCCCACCAGCAGTGGAGGAGAGTTCCCCTAGCTCCACATCCTCTCCAGCACAAGGTGTCCTCAGTGTTTTTGATCTTAGCCAATCTGACTGGCGTAAGGTGGTATCTCAGAGTTGTTTTGATTTGCATTTCCCTAATGATTAGGGATGTTGAGCAATTCCTTAAATGTCTTTCAGCCATTTGTGTTTCCTCTGCTGAGAATTCTCTGTTTAGTTCTATGGCCCATTTCTTAATTGGACTGTTGGGAATTTTGATGTTTAATTTCTTGAGTTCCGTATATATTCTGGATATCAGTCCTCTGTCAGATGTGGGGTTGGTGAAGATCTTTTCCCATTCTGTGGGCTGTCGCTTTGCCTTGTTGACCGTATCCTTTGCTCTACAAAAGCTTTTCAGTTTCAAGAGGTCCCATTGATTGATTGTTTGTCTCAGTGTCTGAGCTACTGGTGTTATACCTAGGAAGCGATCTCCTATGCCAATGCGTTCAAGACTACTTCCTACTTTCTCTTCTAGCAGGTTCAGAGTAGCTGGATTTATGTTGAGGTCTTTGATCCATTTGGACTTAAGTTTTGTGCACAGTGATAGATATGGATGTATTTGCAGCCTTCTGCACGTTGATATCCAGTTATGCCAGCACCATTTGTTGAAGATGCTTTCTTTTTTCCATTGTACGTTTTTGGCTTCTTTGTCAAAAATTATATGTTCATAGGTGTGTGGATTAATGTCAGGGTCTTCAATTCGATTCCATTGGTCCACAAGTCGGTTTTTATGCCAGTACCAGGCTGTTTTTATTACTGTAGCTCTATAGTAGAGCTTGAAGTCAGGGATCATGATGCCTCCAGAGGTTGTTTTATTGTACAGGATTCTTTTGGCTATCCTGGGTTTTTTGTTTTTCCATATGAAGTTGAGTATTATTCTTTCCAGGTCTGTGAAGAATTGTGTTGGTATTTTGATGGGGATTGCGTTGAATCTGTAGATAGCTTTTGGTAAAATTGCCATTTTTACTATGTTAGTCCTGCCTATCCATGAGCATGGGAGATCTTTCCATTTTCTGACATCTTCTTCAATTTCTTTTTTCAGGGACTTGAAGTTCTTGTCATATAGGTCCTTCACTTGCTTGGTTAGTGTTATCCCAAGGTATTTTATGTCATTTGTGGCTATTGTAAAGGGTGATGTATCTCTGATTTCCTTCTCAGCCTGTCAGTTGTATATAGGAGGGCTACTGATTTTTTTGAGTTGATCTTGTATCCTGCTATGTTGCTGAAGGTGTTTATAAGCTGTATCAGTTCCTTGGTTGAATCTTTGGGGTCACTCAAGTATACTATCATGTCATCTGCAAATAGGGAAAGCTTGACTTCTTCCTTTCCCATTTGTATCCCCTTAATCTCCTTATGCTGTCTTATTGCTCTGGCTAGAACTTCAAGTACTATATTGAATAAGTATGGGGAGAGCGGACAGCCTTGCCTCGTTCCTGACTTTAGTGGAATTGCTTTGAGTTTCTCTCCATTTAATTTGATGTTGGCTGTTGGCTTGCTGTAAATTGCCTTTATTATGTTGAGGTATGTTCCCTGTATTCCTGATCGCTCCAAGACCTTTATCATGAAGGGGTGTTGGATTTTGTCAAATGCCTTTTCTGCATCTAGTGAGATGATCATGTGGTTTTTTTCTTTCAGTTTGTTTATATGGTGTATTACATTGACGGACTTTCGTATGTTGAACCACCCTTGCATCCCTGGGATGAAGCCTACTTGATCATGGTGGATAATTGTTTTGATGTGTTCTTGGAGTCTGTTTGCCAGTATTTTATTGAGTATTTTTGCATCAATGTTCATGAGGGAGATCGGTCTGTAGTTCTCTTTCTTTGTTGTATCCTTGTTTGGTTTAGGAATCAGGGTAATTGTAGCCTCATAGAAGGAGTTTGGTAATGTTCCTTCTGTTTCTACTGTGTGGAACAATTTAAAGAGTATTGGTATTAACTCTTCTTTGAAGATCTGGTAGAATTCTGCGCTGAAACCATCTGGCCCTGGGCTTTTTTTGGTTGGGAGATTTTAATGACTGTTTCTATTTCCTTAGGGGTTATTGGACTATTTAAATAGTTTATCTGGTCTTGATTTAACTTAGGTATGTGGTACCTATCCAGAAAATTATCCATTTCTTTTAGATTTTCCAGTTTTGTGGAATAGAGGTTTTTGAAGTATGACCTGATGATTCTCTGGATTTCCTCAATGTCTGTTGTTATGTCCCCCTTTTCATTTCTGATTTTGTTAATCTGGATGCTCTCTCTCTGTCTTTTGGTTAGTTTGGATAAGGGCTTGTCTATCTTGTTGATTCTCTCAAAGAACCAACTCTTTGTTTCATTGATTTTTTGTATTGTTCTCTTTGTTTCTATTTTATTGATTTCAGCTCTCACTTTGATGATTTCCTGGCATCTATACTTCTTGGGAGACTTTGCTTCTTCTTGTTCTAGAGCTTTCAGGTGTGCTGTTAAGTCACTAGTTTGAGATTTCTCCAACTTCTTTATGTGAGCATTTAGTGCTATGAATTTCCCTCTTAGCACTGCTTTCATAGTGTCCCATAGGTTTGGGTATGTGGTGTCTTCATTTTCGTTGATCTCTAGGAATTCTTTAATTTCTTTCTTTATTTCTTCCCTAACCCATTGGTGATTCAGTTGAGCATTATTCAGTTTCCATGAGATTGTAGGTTTTCTGTAGTTTCTGTTGTTGAAATCTAACTTTAGACCTTGGTGGTCTGATAGAATACAGGAGGCTATTCCAATTGTTTTGTATCTGTTGAGAATTGCTTTGTGGCCAAGTATGTGGTCGATTTTGGAGAAGGTTCCATGGGGTGCTGAGAAGAAGGTATGTTCTTTTTTGTT
>CABHPP010133027.1:0-10990 GCA_902168425.1 Peromyscus attwateri
CACACACACACACACAGGCACACACAACTTCAAATCCCACTGATGTGAAGGAAAGTCTTTGGTTATGACTTAAGCACATCTCTTCTTCCTCTCCTTTCCTCATTCCATATTTATTACTTTTTCTCTGTCCTGATCAGGGACATTCTTTCTGGATTCCTGTGGTTCCTCCTCTCCTTTGTTCAACCTCTACATATGTAGAAGGGAATCCCGGATATAAAAGTTCCGATATCCTTGTGAGATCTACTTTTAGTTGGTGCTAGAACTCTGGATACCACGTGGTCACGTAGCCTTTACTTTCCCAGGAAGCAGGTGACAGTGGTGGGAGTGGCCTGTTCGTTATCTCTCCAATTTTAGCACGTTTTCAGTAAATAGCAAATCATTGAGTTTCAGATTTCCTCTTCTCCCACCCCCTACTTGGAGACATTTGAGTGACAGCTTAGAGAAATACAAACTGTAATTATAATAGAATATCTTTGGTAAGATTTTTACTTATCCACGACCATTTCCTGCTCTCCCTAGGACTCATAATCAAAACTAGGGAAGCTATGGTGGCAAATAAATGTTTGGTGCACTGTATTAAATGTTAGAATTTTAATCCTTTGAAGATTTGTCCATATGTTATTTTCCTTTCCCTACAGTTATTTCTTTTCTTATCATATTTTATAATTTTACATTATGATATGATTTTATCCCACTAAAGTTCACTGCATGGTGAGGGAGCCCTTAAATTATGCTCAGATGCACAAAAGGTGTAATTTCAAATCTGAAACCAAGTACATGTTAGAAAAAGGTTTAATGAATCAAAACAGTATCATCGTCCAGAGACAAAGATCATTTTAAAGTAGTGTCTCAGTGGGTCCCATGAGAAACTGCCTTGGTAAAGCCATGTGTCCGTCACAGAACTCAGGTTCCCATTCTTAATGTGATCAGTTAGCAGATCTCAGAGAGCAAGATTTTTGTTTTAAAGGGTAAATGAATAAGGTCTCTGGTAATGTATCCTAATGAGTTTTCCCACTGAGAATGAAACTATTGAATTATTACATCTAGTTATCATTGTAATTTCAGTATTTAGCCATATGACAATCTCTCTCTGAAGTGACTTTGAAGACTGTGACACTGATTGGGAATAATTTGAATATACAACAGCAGCCTGCATCTTTTATCTTGAAAATAGTGATGGTTCCCTACAGCTCCATTCTGTAGCCTTTGGCTACCCATGCTGACAGGGGCTAGCTTATGAGGAAGAGAGATTTCCCTGGATTATTTAGGGTGTAATATGACCACTACCATATTACCTCGAAAGGTAAAACATTTTGGAAACATCATTAGCCATGTCATAATAGACTCTGTAATTAGTAAGTTTCAGTTCCACGCATTCCACCTGCAACTGTTGAGTTGCCCATTTGAAGTCTTTAATTCCCCTTTACAGTTTCGACTTTTAGAACTGAATCCCCTAGCTCAACACTGCCTGTTGCAGATACATTCACAGAACCACCCTGATGAATGGAGTTTGTGGTTAAGCTTTGGAATGGGTCTCTGTAGAAAACTGAAGTTTGGAATGACTTGGCAGAGATGGTTGAAAAAGTAAGGATAGAGTCTTCCCTGCCTGATGTGATTGACACATAGCTTTAGCATTACATAGTGCAGGGTTCTGAAGAAATCTAGAACTTTAGCATAAAGGAAGTTCCATTGTCTTTTATTTTTGTGTATCAGTGATTTGCAACTGGTCTTAAGGCTACCCTCAGGAACCACTGGACAATGCTTAGAGGCATGTTTGTTGTTACAGCTAGGATATAGATGCTACTGCGGTCAACAGTGGGTAGAGGCCAGAGATACTAGTAACCATACACACAGTAAAGCCCTATGGCAATGAAATATCTGTCACAAAAGGTCATGAATGCCAAGACTGTGAGCCCATAAATTAGCCTATAGCATGATTTCATTCTTAGTATATACCACCAATTCTTAGATTTTTGAATCATCAAATTACTAACCCATACATCAGTAACAAACATCACCAATGTGAATGTTTGTTAACACTTGCATGATTAGTAGATTCTAAGGTGGGTACTGGAAGTAAAAAAAAAAATTAAAAGCATGGTCATGAAAAACCATGACACTTAAACTAACCACATTCCCTTTATACCTTTATAGCAAGAAGGATGGACAGTAATAGTTAGAGAAAGAGATCATGAAAACCTCTTAGATTTGATCCTTGTATCCTCTAAAAGAGACATCCATCACTAATGTTCTTGGTGCTGTATTTATATGAGTAATGTTAGTTTTCAAGATAGTTCTCATAGAAAAGTAATCTGGATATAAACTGCATTCATTTGTTTCAGCATCTAATTTTCTATGTGTCTCTAAAAAATAACTGATTTAGTATGGATTATATTAGTTTCCCCATAAAACTCTGGGGATTGTTTTTTCTTCATATTCTCTTCACTTAGCCTTAACTCTCTGTTTGTCATATCCTAAATTATCCTCCATTTTCCATAAACTTACAAGGGTCCAAAGAGTCTCACTGATGATTTTCTTTTTTTCCCTGTCACTTCTTCTAATTATGTATAATCAACTAGATATTTTGCAGTTTTGAAATCCTCTTTTTTGATTTCTGCAAAAACTCAGCAAGCAGTACTACTACATACAAGTACAGTCATGCCATCTTTCTCTTTCATTCTTTTCCACATGATCCTTTTTTCCCTCTGTATCTTTATCATAATCCTTTCTCTCTAGAGCAGAACTAGCTATATCCCAACCCTTCTATGTCTGGTTTTCCAAGTCCTGTATCCTATCTAGTCTTTCTTATTATTTGTTCTGTAGAGTAGCCCTGTTCTATTATTCTTTAGAGAATGTCATATGAGCAACTTGGGAGAGTCAAGTCCCCAGTATGAATGAGTTTTAAAAAGAGACCTCGCCCTTTTCGTTGACATCTTCTAAATTTCTCTCTCTTGTTATTGTGTTGCTGGTAGACTCAGCTCTGAAATGTAGATGCGTGACCTGACTGGTAGTCTCTCAAATAAGTCATACTTCAGCCACTGTCCATTAATATGCACTGTCATTGTATGTTTACTACTTAGCCACTGACATGAGGAGGTATGAGCTCCATCCCCTCCCTTTTGGGGAGTTCACAGTATTATGGGAATGGACCTGAATAGTAAGCAATGAATGGCGTATGGATGACTGTGAGATGGCATGGTGTAGAATGCAGGTCCAACTTGATTGAACTCATAGGAGAGTCATAAGCAAAGAGACGGTCTTCTAGGAAAGGCAGAATTCCCCAAATCAGTTGGCCAGCATCAAGAAACCACTTTTCTTCCTGTGAACAAATACCTGGGTTTTCTTACTTCCTGGTGTTTGCAGTACCTACTAGCTCTATTTTAAAAGTAATTTTAAAAGCATCTCTAGTCATGAGACAATAATGATCCATTGCCCAGCCTCTATTTTTAAACTAAGTAATTAAATGCATGTGTGATAATGCTATAATAAAAATTTGTAGATTTAATTTTTCACATGCCAGGAAAATTTTTATCTTTACATATTTTTCTTTAACATATCTGTAGCACATCCAAATGCTTATGAAAATAAATTTTCATACTGCTGGGCTTTTGTTTGTTTGTTTGTTTGTTTGTTTGTTTGTGGGACATTAACTTGAGGTGTCCTTGGGAATACACATGTTCCTTTAGTGATAGGTACAGACCAACTAATATGCCACCTTAAATCATTTGAACAACTGCTATAACAATTGAATTTGAAGCCAAGCCTTAAGCCAAGTGACCCTTTAAAGATGCTCTCCCTTCATAGTCAGCTAAATAGCATATGAAGCATGCAAAGAAGGAACTCACAGTGAAATAAAGCATAGTCAAGGCTTTGGATCCCAAATCAATTCATCAAAGTCACCACCAGTGTAAGCTTTCCTACACTCAGACTTTGGAGAGATTTAGCTTTTAATTCTTTTAAAACTTTTTCATTTCTTATCTTGTTCTTGATGCTGAGATTCCTTCAGCAAGATGACCTAACGGGGAAAGAAGGTTCCTATTACTTTGCCACGCAGTGGCTAGAGGCCAGAGTCCAATGTCACAAAAACCCTGGAGATCTGTATGTTGTGTTCATTATGTAGTACAATCTTTTTCACCTGTTTAGTAGGCCCCAGAAAAATAACAGAAATAGCATGTTTCTGAAGTGTATGAGATGATTTTTTAAACCCATGATTTGGAGATTTGGAGATTTGGAGATTTTTATCTTTTCTTGGTGTCCTGGGTTGCTATGATATCCTCTGGCACTTGATGTAACCACAGATCCACTTTGGATCTGTATGTATTTGGTTATTTAAAAAATGGAAGCCGTCAGATACAAGCAGGATGTTTTCTTGACCGTTTTGAAATTCTGCAAGCATCTCCCTTGAGATAGGGTGAGTTTTGAGAAACGTAGGAGAACGCTAAGTCGACTGAATGTAGAGACTGAATGTAGCCTCTCTTCTGCCCCCTGCTGCAGAGCTACCCATCCCACTCCTCAGCAGACATCAACTCCAGTCTTCCGCCGATGTCTTCGTTCCATCGTAGCGGCACAAACCATTACAGCACCTCCTCCTGCACTCCTCCTGCCAACGGGACCGACAGCATCATGGGTGAGTGATGCGCATGCCAGTCCAGATGCCAGGGCTCCATGGTGGGCTTTAGTAACGAAGGCTCCTTTTCTCTCCTCAGAACGGAATTACAGGCGGGCAATAAATACGTGTCACATCACTGAGGGAACAGATGAATGTATTGAGTAGGAATAATCACTGTCTTGCCCATAGCCACTTTTTCTTTGGTGACATGAAACTGAAATTTGACTTTGTTGTCCATTATGAGTCATTAAGTTAAATGAGGGTTTAAGAAGACCCAGAATCTGTTGCATCTCACATTCTCAAGCAGTGGGCAAGTAAATTGTTCTTAAGATTATTCATAGAAGACCAGTAAGATGAGGGAAAGGATGTCACTTAACAGCAACAGTTCACCACTTTCCAGAGACTGACTGTTATGCTAAGGTCTTACTCATGGCATGTCACTGTCTTCCAAAGACTTGTTTATATGAAATTTTCAATTAAAAGTCCTTTTACTAGCTAGATGAATTTAACCTTCAGAGAATGTAGCATTATGGAGCCCTCAAAGAGAAATGGTACTTGTTCACATCAGAGAGATGTCTGAGTAACAGTGGACCAGAAATTATTTCCTGTGGGCTTTGTAATAAGTTTAGGTTCAGGGAGATTGTTGCTGCCAACTGCATCATCCACTCATGTCCCCTGATGACTGTTGTGGTCCATTAGTGCAGATGGACCTCTGCCAGTACTGTTTTCCTGAGGGAAGAGCTAGGCAGGGTGTTCAGCTACTCCTAAAGAGAAGACCCTGGTTGGTAAGGAGGTAGCCTCTCATCTCAGGATGAGTCTTGACAAGCTTCTCATTCTAATGCATAGCACATCTAGACACTTCAGGGTCTTCATAAAACCCAAGACTTTGCTGATCCCAGCCCACTCTGTTCCACTCTAAGCCACACTTGGCAGGTGCATTGGGTAGTTGTTGCTGTGACCAAATGCCTGACCCAAGCAGCTCATGAGAGGAGAGTTTCATCTGAGCTCATGGTTCGAAGACACACAGTCTAGAATGACCTGCGGCCTTGTCCTTGGTGGGTAGAGCCTGCGGTGTAGATTACTACATCTCAGTGGATCAGAAAACAGAGACGAGACCATAAACCAGGCCAGGCTGTCCCCATTGTGGTGTGCCCACAGTTGTCTGTGTCTGCCAGCCAGGCCCTGTGTCTCACAGTTTCCACAGTCTTCCAAAACAGCACCACCAGCTAGGAACAAAGTGTTCAGATACACGAGCCTGTGGGGGACATTTCCCATTCAAACTGTAACAGCTTGGCCTTTGAGATCACTCCCAGAGGGTCACTGATGAAAAACTCAGGCTATGTTTTAGAGAAAACATCATGCTGCTGTTTATTGCTTTATTGTGATTTTTTTTCTCTTTTCTTTGAACTTTGGGAATTGTGTGAATCACTTATGTGGGAGAGCTTTTGGTGAAGGAGATGGTATTAAAATGTTAAAATATAATTTCTGGCTAACTAATACCTTTGCTTGCTTATTCAGTAATTTATTTCACACTTGAGATGAGCCACCTAGCAGCTCTCTCCTATCATATCTCACAGAGAAGCAAATTTAGGAATGAGTTTCCATTTCTGGAACTTTCCTTAAGAGAACTTTTACCAGTGTGCTGTACAGTCTGACCTTGGAGAGTTATGGACAGAAGTCACATGGGGGAAGTTTTATTAGCTACCAGTGAAGTTTAGGCAGATTTGAAAAACAAGAAGAAAGAAAGAAAAGTGCAGAACTGAAAGACTAAGAGGGCACATTTCACTACAGTGTGGTTTGACAGTTGGAAAGCCCCTTCTCCAGTCATGAGGTTGGTGATGAAGGATGGCTGGTCATTCATCCTCGTACATGACAGATTTCCTGTCTACTTGTGGTTTGAGTCATTTTCTTTTTAAGGAAGATATGGAGGTGGAACAGACCTTCGAGTTCAGGAAAACACACTTGGGCCTTCTTTTAGAAACTATTGTGTAGACTTGATCTTCAGTCTTTATATGACTGAGGCATGCATCACTGGGTAAAAGAGAGATTGTGGTCCAGGTTATTCTCTGTGAATCTTGGACAGCTTGATTGCCAGATACAGTGAGAATAAGGTTTGCTTGTTTTAGATGGCCCTGTCCCCGATAGCTTGAGGACAAACAGCAGTCACCTGGACAGAGTAGAGGGATGAGTGACTCCTACAAAGAGCCCAGCTGCATGCTGAAGATGAACTTAGCCTTATGTATAAGCTTCATGGGTCCAGACAATGATAAAGATTCCAATTTTAAAAGAATAGTATTACATTTTTAGAACCCAAGCAAAGGATCTTTAGGAATCTACTACATAAATGATTTTACAAGAATCAATATTCTTGTCAAAAATCCATTAGAAAAATATAGAAAGGCATCATAATTTCTTTGAAAATAAGTACATCTGGAGATACAGCCTTGTGGGGAAAAATACCCTTATTATATTTGCATAAACACAAAAGTTACTTTGAAGCTACTTTAAGGGAGAACGTTCTTGAATAGTCCAGTATGTTCTGCCTTAAAATAATGTATTCTCCAATCCCTTGTGTACAAATGCAGAGGAAAATGGAAGTCCAGTTCTAAGCCGTAGTCTCATGGTGTTCTGGTACTCATGTGTCTTCATGTAAGATTCTCGGAGGCTTTGGTTTGGTGTGTGGAAGGAGACAGTGATGGCGGCGTGTCTGCATAACATGAGGAGAAGCCTTCTGATGTCAGTGTGCTTCCCTAACAAACAGGGAGGACTAATCGGATACATCTGTAGACTTTTGAAAATATTTGGCATATACTCACTCATTCTGAAATGCAGGAAATAAAGAAATACTACATTGCCTGTATCTCAAAGAACAAACAGGGCTAATTAAATAATTGGTAAATAAGGAACACATAGCGTGACACATGTTTGAGATTACACACATGATCCTGTAGGGGAAAAAAAAAAACAAACTAAGAGCACTAATGCTGTAAGAATGGTTCGAGCACTAACACATGGACAGCCCAGTTTTCAAGTTTTCTTGGCACAAAGTTGCAACGCAGTGCCGCCCTCTGAAACATGGCATTGATGTTTAAGGAAGCTTTCTGGATTCAGAAGGCTGCTCCATGTCTCCGTATCATGTGATAATATTTTACCATGGTTATCAGTCATCTACTTAAAACCTGTAGAACCTCACGTATCTGTGGAGGGAGCCACAAGCTTCAAGACACAGCCTCTCTAGGCCGGCATCTCACTTCTTGGCCGTTTGCTGCATCTCAGAGATGGAAAGTGCTTGCTTGGGTTGGGGATGGCTTGTCATCTGTTTTGCTGAGACAACTGACTAAGCCTTCTTTTTTGAAGGCTTGTTTGCTTTCCTTTGATTTTTCAATGCCCAATGCCAGTTCTTCTGAGAAACATTTATGAAATTTTTTTTCAATGACATCCATTCATGGTAAAATGTTTTACTTGTGGCTTATGGTCCATTCCTGTCCTTTCTAGCAAATACTAGCACATCCTGGAGCTTACATTGGCCGTTTCTGAATTGGAAGGGTCCCTGAAGCATCCTGGACTAAATGAGGCTAATAGGGCACAGAATGGATCAATGGTAGCTCAGCTGGTTTAGCACCTAGGCAAGGTGGGAGCTTTAGGAAGTTACTTGCATCTCCTCTGCCTCATCCCCAAATACTCTTTCAATGCCAGGCAGCTGGTGTGTGTCAGAAGTGGTACAGTCCAGATCCTCTTGATCCAAGTATGCACACAGAGGAGGTTACTGGATGCCAGCTGCAGAGAACAGAGCTTTCTACAGGGTAGTACACTTTGCTTTCTTCCTACTTTTTCCTTCCTGAACGATCAGCTCTTGCAGATCAAGAGAGGACCTTCTGCTATAGCATAGATCAGGGAGATTCCTCAAGCCTGAGAGCCACTCAGCAGTCTGCCCCTTCCACTGGGAACTGCCATCTATATACGCTGACAGTGTGATCTTTGAGATTTGGGGGCCATACACCCTCCTTGTCCCTCACAGGGAATTAGGCAAATAACAACATAACACTTTATAATAACCACTCTTGTTTTATTCGTCTTTAACTCGCTTGCCTTCTGAGTCTGGAAAAAGATGGTATTTCCCATGTTTTTAAACCTCAAACCAAGTAGTGTTGAAGGAACAGGCTACTAAGATTGATTTAATACAACATATGTTAAAGATTACTCTGAAATATCTATCGGGTTCATGAATTAATCTGCCTTACAACTTTCACTCCTCCTGACATGTTTGTGTGACATGAAGCATGTTGGGATGTGGCTTTCTAGTAGAAACATTATGTCCCTTTTCCCTAGAGGGCTTGGTTTCATAGTAATTTTATTAAACTAGTCACATAATATCCAGTCTGTGTTTTATGAGGAGCTTGAGCTTTCAGACGAATTTGGGTGATGACCAGGCACAGACTGAAGAGGAAAGATACATTTTATCCAGCAGTGTCAGGTCTGTGGTTATAAAGACCACCAATGGAGAGCAATAAATGAGTTTGATGTAAGCCTCTCCACCATTTCCTGCACACAGTCAGGAGGCCCACCTTCCCCTCTGAAAGCCTGGAGTCGTTCCCACATAGCATCCCTGCATCACGGCCATGTTGGAGATTGTTCTGAGAGTCTTAGAGGAGAGTTGGCAATGTTCCATGTTACAGTCATCTTTGCGGACAAACTCATGGTGTTGCCATGCTTCTCCTTAGCATTTTAATGACATGAGGGTCATTGGGACACAGTTCAGAAGAGTCTCATCTTGAAGCAGCCCTTCTCTGGATGACACACTGACTTGTAGTTCCTCTGCCTTTGATGTCCTCTGTTTCCTGCCTCAGGTTATGGGTGTGCAATAAAGGGGAAACATATTTTCCAGAGTCTGATTTTCAGGGCTGATCCCCAGGCACCACTCGTCCTGGTATTTTGTTTGGGGTGTGTTCTGATGGGAATCGCCATTTCCCCAAAGTGCAGACTAACAGAGGGTGGTCCACCACCGAGCACAGGATATGAAACCTTTGTGTGTGCTCCATCTAGCCAGCAACAGCACCTGTGTTTGAGCCATCGGAACAATACTTGAGTGGCTGGCAATATCAAACCCCCCTATAAAATTACAAAGCTTTTCGTAATTGTTCATCTTCCATTTATATCATACTTTTACTTACAGGATGGGTTGTATTTTTGTTGTTGTTGTTGGTTTGTTTGGTTGGTTGGTTGTTGTTTGTTTCTGTTGAACAAAAGAAATTGATTAGAGCCAAAATAAAATAAGTTGGGTTTCATATTTATTTTTGTCACATGGACATTAGTGATTTTCTAATAATATACATTGACAAGAACTTGGTACTAAAATAGTAATGAAGTTCTAATACACTGAAGCCTGAACGGTGGATTTAATATGTGTTTTTGCTAAACATGACCCACTTTTCAGTACCAAGACCAAATATTATGCCATTTGAGAATTAAAAATGTATCTCCTTTCCAATTCTGTGTGTCCTTTCATGTACTGGTCACACAAATAAAAAGAGACATCTTCAAGAGCAGACCAAGCTCACTTTGAAAATGTGTTCCCCCCGTGTTTCCTGGAACAGAACAAAAGGCATGCCCAGTGAAACAGTAGACTAGCCCCTGCAAACTGCTTTGAAATTTAAGCCCTTGGGTTGGGCTGTCCAGCTCTTGCAAGGTAAAATGGCTTCAAGTTAAAAAATAGTCCGTTCTTATCGGTGACTTGCATGAATAGCCTTTGTAGTTTTCTGAAACATTTTTATGACCAGATGAGGTAAGGAGTTGATTCTATTTTTGATTCAGCTTCCTGAGTCTTAATATCTCTTTGTATAAAGAAGACACTAATAGCTTAGTTTAAAAGGTTCAGTGCTTTAAAACAAAAATCACACTGGGGCTAGAGAGTAGGCTCACCATTGAGCCCTTGTTGCTCTTGCAGAGGACCCAGGTTCAATTCTCAGAACCTACATGGTGGCTCATGGCAATCACTAACTCCAGTCCCAGGAGAATCAAAGCTTCCTTTTGACCTTTCCGGCCCCAGGCACATATGTGGTGTGATACATCGTGTAGGCAAAACATTCACACATATTAAACAATAAATAAGTCTAAAGATTTTCAAAATCATACAAAGAGTATCCAATCTTTTTTAAAGTATGATTTTGTGTGATACATTATTTACTTTGTAGATGTTCTTAGAATATGTTCAATGGTTTTTCAAGTCTTCCTGTTTTCTGTCTTAAAAATGGATGGATGGGGGATATTTTATACCCTTCATTTAATCTTCTGAAAGCTATTGCTATAGCAATTTTCTATTGTTAAATTCTTGTGTGTTTTTGTTTAGATTCTTGGCTAGAAAATGTGATCCCCCCCCCCCCC